>KQ030505.1:602060-724793 GCA_000956045.1 Hirsutella minnesotensis 3608
AGGAAATGTATGAGGATGGCCTCTTGTAGCTACCTGCATCGCCCGTCCTTTTAAATTACGCTTCTTACGAATCAAAAAATGTGCCCCTACGCGATGTATTGCGCCCAGCTTCACTTTGCGACTTTAATTCAATTACGGCAGCCTGCAGCTGGCGGCCGGGAACTTTGCGGCATCGGAGCTCTGCCCTACTCAAGCCACACTTGACCCACTTTTGGTGGTTGATTAGCGGGAGGAGGTGGTTTGTTAACCACCCCCCTTCTTTTTGCCTGCAGCCGGCTTCTGCAAGCGATCAGAGGATCCCGTCCCCGTCGGGCGGTGCCTTGTACCCTGTACCTCGCATTTTGCCAGGGCAGGTGCGCAGGAGTGATTCCTTCCACAATCAACTTTGGCGTACTTGGTAGCTTGGACGCTCATCGACTTGTCGTCTCCTCCTGACTCCTTCTTCATTAAAGCTCAACATGTCACCATGGCCGAAGATCTCTTTTCCTCCCCCTTTGCTTGACAAAGACTTGTAGTAAGCCATCTGCGTCAAGCCAATGTCGCTCATGCCTCCTGCCCAGGCACCGTCCAGCCTATCCCGTTCATTCGCTGCAGTTCGAGTCGCTGGCTGCGGGCGCTGATGTGCCCGGTGCGAGACCATCAGCCTCTCTCTGGCCGTGCTCCTCCCACGACAAGCAGCCTTTCGCCGACGCCATCGACGCAGACTTTTCGCAAGACCGCGGACACGCCCTCAACCGTTTCAGGATACCCAGTCACCAGGTCGGACATTTCGCAAGATGGAGAACACGCAGCTGCAGCCACGACTGACCGCGGAGGCGTCGCTTGCCAGTTCGGCGACATGGCAAGATCTCGATCTACGCACCACCTCTCAAGTTACCGGCACAAGTAGGGGCTTGCTCATCGGGTATTGCTTCATAGCACACAGATGGCGGCAGATCGCTTGCTCGGACATAGCATGGCGAGTGGCCAGCCAATAAAGCTCACACGGCATGGCCCGCAGACACTTCCTTTCCCCTTGCCCTGTCGCTATTTAATTAACTCTTGTCGAAATGATTTAGCTCGTTTGACCAAGATTTTCATCCGTCTACGCTGGCTTGCATTGTCCGACGCCTGCTCGCAAGTCACATCCCCGGCGGACTCGCTCACTCGGGCTGCTTGGTCGACGCCCGCACGTTGGCTTTGCCGTCAGCCACACACGTCCAAGTCTCCGCACTTTCGAGCATCCTGGGGCTCTGCGCTGGGCCAAGTGAGTTGTGACATGTCACTCGTCAACGCCATTGGGGCATGCACACCTTCGTGGAAACAGACACCGGACTTGCGGGTCCGCCAAACGAGTGTTGCTCTCCGAGTCAGGAGCATGCGACGCCGAGTCTGTGGCTTTCCGCACAACCAGGGGGTTGCTCGTCTCGTCACCTCTGGATAATCGACGCCCGCGTCTCCATGACTGTGCCTCGGTTGTATGGTCTGATCTGTCTCTCACATGCGAGGGAAACGCCATACGAACGCGTTGCTCGCCGTCTTCTCTTCTCCGAGAGTCTGGTCTGTCACCTGCCAGCACCTCTCCTTGGCAGCGCCACTGTGATTGCGTCGGGCAAAGAACGGCACAACTTCCAATGGTAGTCCGCACCGTACCCTTCGTCTAACTTCCTTTCCCGCTTCTACAACGCAGAATATCATGGGTTATCGAATCAGGTCCTTGGCCGGACAGTTCATTCGGGAGCTGGTTCGTCTGTTGAAGCTTCACAAGCCGACATGACAATGGCAAACCATTACCACTCTAGGGTGGAGAAGTGGACTGTCTCTAAAGGCGCGATGTCCCAGATTTCTGGGAAATGCTGCAATTTCCCGCATGTTTACGCTCTCGTACATCTTGTGCCGCCAAAACATTGTCAGCAGGCCATAGTTTGACGCCACAATGTTCAGTCGATAGTCGAAGTCGGACCTGATGAGTGAGCGTAGTTCATCAGGAAGGCGATCTTCTAGGTTGCGCTGCCAGAGGATTCGAATAAGGGCTGCAAGAACAAGAGCAGGACATCCTTGTCCTTGCTCCGTCCACGACTCAGACTCCCGTGTGTGGTTGAACGAGCTTCGACACGAGCCTCAAGAGAACTGAGCCCGCTCTCGATGCCAGCCCTCGCGTGGCTGGATTTACTCGCATCACCCTGGCATAGCTGCACCTTTTGCCATCGCAGAACTGATGGACAACTGGCAGATGCTATTTCTCTTGCCAGATCGAGTATCTCGTGCAGCTGCTGGGAGCCGGATACCAGTGCCGGAAGGCCATGCATCTTGGAGGACACCAAGATGCTTACAGCACATGTGAGTTGCCTGACAAGGAAGCCTGTCGTTACCTGTCGGGTGAGCCCAAGACTGCATGCGACCTTGCCGTCGCCTTGGCCAACACACCTGTTGCAGGCAACGCTCCTTTCCGCGAGCCCCCCACCCTCGCGCCGGACCCGACGACGGCATTCAATTGTCATATGCAGCCTGTCTGACTGGCACCAGCCTGTCTGACTGGCACCAGCCTGTCGGTGCCATGTACAGTACTTCGCACGAGAGACTGGCGTTGCTGAGTGTCTCGGTCACCGCCAGGGTTACCCCCGGGCGGCGACCGGCAGAGTGACATGACGGCCGTGTGTCGTGCCCCAAGTCTTGCCCCAAGTCTCACCCCCAAGCTCTTACGAAAAGCTGCAGGCGGTGCAACCGGGCTGGCGGAAGAGGAACGCGAGCGTGCAGGACACTCCGTCTGCTGGCCAAACACGTGCGAAGCCCAGCCTTGGAATCCTTGCAATTAGAAATTCGGTATCCCCCGGGTCATGATTATGACGGATCTGCTACGGCTTGCAGTCGCATTCGACCATGCCAACTCGACATGAGAAGCTGTGCTCGAACTCGATCCTCTGTTTTGTCGTACCCCCTTTTTGAGGTTCCCGTCGCTTACAGGGGCGGCTGCGATGACTTCGTTCACCATACGGCGCCGAAGCCGACAACTCGTTTGCATGCGAAGCAATCAACAAGATGCAACAGTACAGAGTGCCTTGCTCCATATTTATCAGGCCACACGAGGCATAAAGCCCCAAACCAGACTGTTACACAGCGGCGACCAGTTGCATCAGCTTGTGCGACCCTACTATCCGAGCGACGCTGGAGTCCCTTCAACGCCCACACCGCTTCATGCGATGCGAAGACCCAACAGCCTGGAGACAGATTCTGCGCCCCGACCTTGGTCCGAATTTCGTGTTTACTGTACCTGTACGTCTCGTATCCTGGATTCAGTCACATGCGCTAGGGTTGGTGCCCTTTCTCCTCTCTCAAGCACCGAAGAGATAGACCGCGGTTGCCCAGGTCGGATAACCTGGGTGATGACGGTGTGCCTGATCTGAGGCGGTCTTGTTTGTGGTGCAATGGGTTTCACGCCCCGGACGGTGGCGTCGCTCCATCTCTTGGAAACCAATAATGTGCTCGTCTGGCCCCGGTCGAAACGAACATGGATTCCTTACCGATTGCCACAGCAAGCTCTCCGTTCCGTGACAGCATCAAGGGCTCAGAGGGTGAGTGTCATTCGACGTCCGAGGATTGTATCCGCCGTGGCAGTTTACCAGTGCGACACATCGATAGCCAGAGGGCAATGCACAGTCGTGGACCTTCGGGGTGATTGGTTGTCCAGAGGCTTCCTGGCAAGCCAAACACTCATGGAGGGAGCCAAAACGACCTGCAATCTGCAGTTGGATGTAATCAAGAGCCCCAATGACGCTTCTGGTCCTTGGTCTACCGTTAATAGAGATAGCAAGTGTGTGCCTACTGAGATGTTGTCTGGAAACCATTCGATGTGCCGGAAGAATGGATTGAACGGCAATATCATTCTCAGCACGCGCAACTCGGTTATCAATTGCCGGTAATTGCAACTCAGCGCGTGCCAGATATATTACTGATCAGCGGCTCGCAAGTACAGCCACGCACAGTCCCATCAAGGGATCGTCCAAAATGGCCTGATCTCGGTGCTCTATCCAAACCGGTGGTTTACCACGAGACGATTGGAATGAGACTTTCCAACGTCCAAGCTTTCCCCGTCTGGCTTCTCCACATGTTGGTGACTACGAAGCAGATGTCCGGACATCATACGTACTGTACAGTATTTGCACGAAGCACGGACTCCAGTCCTCTTTTGGGAATTCCCTCCAGTGCCAACGCTTTTACCGCCGGCTTTTGGATCTATAGATTCACGATGGGTCGGTGTGGGCACTCGCGGCAAAGTTGAGTTACACGGGAAACACGCACCATTCCGCAGCTTCTCACATTGGCAGGAGAAGACGATATAGCACGAATCAAAACGAACGGCTGATTTGGTGACACGGACGCAATCAGTTGATGGCAATGCCACTCAAAATGGGAGCACAGAACAAATTGCCTTTGCCAGTCAGTATTGCCGATGCTTGCCGTCGGTCTGTTGAAGGAAGTACGATGCGAGTACAGTACTCTACAGCCCAACATCCAAGACAGAGCAACTGTCTGTACTTTACTGTATTGTACAGTATGACGGCGTCTTGGTGTCATTTATGACTATGTCATCTTCGACAAATGCATCCTCGAGCAAAGGAGAGTCTGTCCAAGAGAAAAGAGATTGCAGTCTTTGCCCAGGACCGCCCTCCATGCTCTCGACAGCTCGCCTATTTGACTGCTGCATGAGCTCAACTCCACTTTCACATTACACGCCCGACGCCCAATGCCCTCATTGGGCCTCGGGTAGCATTGTTAGGTTGCATCAGGAAAGTCGACAACCAGCAAGAGAGCCGACTGGTCGCATGGTGGAGGAGGGGGGACCGGAGACGACGAATTGAAGGCCTTTGTCGATGCTGCGCCGGCCTTGCGTCACGCGGTCGAATTGCTGTATCCTAGCAGTCCGTCGGCGCCTTCATTTCGAGGCGTGGTCTGATGCCGGCTCGCGGGATGGCCGGCTCTGCTGCTCGTCCATGCCGCTCGCGATGCGACTCGCTCATGCGAATATATGCACCGAGCGGTTGTGGAGGTGAGGACGGCTCAAGTGAGAAGGACGCATGGAGACGGTACTGTCATTAGTAGGTAGAAGGAACACGCGGTGCACATTGGGCCAAACATGTCCATCTTTCTCGCACGGCAACCGTGTGGATAGAGCATACCTGGGGCTCGCACTGCAAGCCAAGCACCCGCGACTTCTTGTCCTTTGCGTACAGTATGCGCTCCCCGACATTACCGCCGTTGCAGCGAGGCGGCCGTGCTCCCTTGGACGGCGAATCATGGTACGGCTCCTTGGTTGGTGTTGACTGCGATGACGTCTTCACTCGGGCGCCAACATCTCTGAGTCTGGGCATTGATGGGCGAGGTTCGAGGCGCTGCCGGCGTAACAGCATCACGAGACAAAACGAAAGGTATCAGAGCACGAGAATTTTGGTCGAATTCATCATGTGGTTACGCCTTGGCTGTCTTCTCAAGCGTCGTGCTCATCCAGTAGCGCTCTCGGTCAATAGCCTCATTAAACGGGAAGAGTGTTCGAGGGGAGGCAAAGGGTATCAAGGTATGCTCTAGGACTACGCTTCCCGTTGGTCTGAGCCCGTCCTACTAGATGTCCTCTTTGAATTTCTGACGAGAAATGAGTCTGACGTGTATGTTGGCAGTCGACGCGGCCACCGGGATATGGAGAGAAGAGCACGAGGACGCCCATTTAAATATATGCTCGATGTCGAGGATCTTTAATCCAAAATCAAAGAATGCCATCCCCCTGAGTGCCTTTGCAATGAGAAGGGCAACGACATCCAAGAGGTTGTGCGAGCGTAAAGTGGGTAGCAGGGCGGCTCATCTCCGGAAAATCCGTCCAGGGGCCAAGGAACCTCATCTCCTCCGGCCACTTGTGGGAATGAAGGCGCGCGCCCCTTGGATGAAAGGTCACCCTTTTCGAACTGCCACCATCTCGGTATCACTCGGTCCATCGCAGCCTCTCCACGGTCTCTTTCTTCTCTGAGTCGCCCAGCAAAGTCGTGCAGACTTTGTCCCTCTAGAAAAAAAATAGGCTGTGCAAGCATCCCAGGCACAGTCGACAGCCTTCGTCTCTGCCATCAACCGCCAAAGGCTATATGCAACGAGCGTCTCCCGAGAGTCCAGAACAGCGCCCTCACCCCATCGGCTCCCCGGCCACGTCCACGCCCAGCTCGCAACATGGCTCAGCTCATCTCCGTCGTCCCGGCTCTGTCGGCTCCTCTGACTCCCGCAGCGCCTCGCCACGCTCGGTGCACGCCGGCCGAGGCGAGCCTCTGGACGCCATCGACGCCCACCAGCTCGGATCCAGGCTGCGCGGACTGAAGCTCTCCGACGGGAGCGACGTTTGCCGCCGTCCGGCTGGCGGCCAGCGGATCCTGGACTACGAGAATGCCCTGACACCGTCGACTCCTCAGCGGGCTATGGGCTTCAAGGTCGTCCGGCGACGTGACTCATCCGGCGGCCCGCAGCTCGCAGACTTTCCAAACGGTAAGAGGACGATCGGAGCTCTCCGCGCAAGAGAGGTTTCTCGCTGACGATGTGTATAGAGATTTTGACGCACATCTTGTCCCACCTGCATCCGGACTCGCATGCGTCTGTTGCGCTCGTGTCCAAGCGCTTCTACGCGCTCGTCACGACGCCCCATGCATGGCGAATGGCCTTTATGCGATATTTCGTCGGCCATACCGCCCTCGAAGCCAGATCGAAAAAGGCCGATGCCGAGGGATGTGACGAATCCTCGGACCGCGTGCGCCTCGAGACTCGCTACTTTGGCCGGCTCACGCCCCTCTCCACCTGGAGGAGCGAGTATCTCTTTCGCACCCGTCTCTTACGCAGTCTGGTGCGGGGGAAGCCTGGCACCAGCTCCGGGAGCATCGGCTCGTCTGGGCGCACCATGCTTTCCGGGAAGAAGAATAGCGCTGTTTTGACGTACACCTCAAAGCTGCCCTGGCTGGTGACGAGCATCCATGCCGTGCTGTCCAATGGGAAAAAGCCCCCTCGTGCCATTCACGGCGCCGGCGATTTGGGCGTCGCGACTCTCAGCGATCCGACGAGCGGCAAGATTGAGAAATGGGGACTACAGGACCCGTATCTCGCCACTCAGCTGCAAGATGCCATGCTCAATCTTGTTCCTTTCGGCCTGGGAATAGGGCCCGCGGCTACTCCGAATGTCATGGACGTCAGCCAGCCATTCGGTATGCTCCTAGGCGAGGGCTTCCCCGGTGGTCGCGCCTACTTTCGAGGCGTCAACGAGTCCTGCGGTCGATATCTCGGCGCCGAGGGCGGGGACGACGATGCATTGCCCGACGTTCCCAAGATTCCAGAAACCAAGGAGGCCATCTGTAGCGTTTGGATTGCCAAGTCCTCGGCAGTCCCTTCCAACACACACTCAATGTGTGGCATGTTCACTGGATCCACCCTGGGTGTCGTTACGGCATACTCTCTAGGCTGGGATCCAAGCGGCCCGAGATACTCGAGCGGCGACATGGCAGCTCGATGGGTTCTGAGCCCTGGCGTGCCCATCATTTCCATCAAGATAGACGACAACTACAGCGTGAAGCGCAAGTCGTCTGCTAGAGTATGGGCTGTCGCGCTGAATGCTCTCGGAGAGATTTTCTACCTGACCGAGACGCCAGCCACCACTTTGAATCGCGCAGATGGGGACAGCATTCTCCAACATGCCTGGCAGGCTGGTAGATCTGCTCATTGGCATCTCATTGAAGTGACTCGCCGCATCGCGCGTTCAGACGAGTCCGAGGGCTCTGCCGCGCATGGTGCCTACTCGCCACGCACGTCATCCCTTACCATGGGCCTCAGTCAGGACCAACTCGTGGCCGAAGCCCGAGAGGTCGAAAAATACATGCACCATGATCCCGCTCATTTCCGCAACCTTTGCGAAGGCTGGGACATGCAGCGCAGACTGGAGGTGGATTTCGCAGCCGACGACGACAATGGGGCCGGAGAAGGCATCTTTGTGATTGACTGCGGTCTCGCCGAGGGCCAGGATGCTGTCATCTGTCGGTTGACACGGTCAATCATGCCGACGCGAACTCGCAGTGCCATAGTCACCGAACCCGTGGCGCCTCCTCCTCGTGCGACCCCATCCATCTTTGGATCACCCGAAACCAATGCGCCTGGGAAGGGCCAAAGTACGGAGCCACGAGAGCCACAATCCCAATCATCAATGCATCCGCTCACGTCTCAGTCGTCGGCACATTTTCACGATTGGAGCTGCTCGAAGCTGGACTTGAAAGGCCACGGCCATGTCATCACGTGCAGCAGTCTGGATTGTTCATCCACGGCAGTGCTCACGCTTGCCGAAGATCCCTTGCACGTTGCAAGTGGCGGTGACGCTTCTGGAAGCTTTACAAGCAAGGAAGATGTTGCGGCCGGCGATATACCTGGTCGCAGAGCACGCCTTCTTGCAGTCGGTACGAAGACAGGCACCGTCATGGCATGGAACGCTAGGCACAGTGAACGCGTCTGCGGCGTTCGTCCCGTACGCATCATTCACACCGACTCCCCAGAGATTGCGTGTTTGGCAGTCTCTGCTTTATACCTCGTCCATGGAGGAAGTGATGGCTTGGTCCAAGCTTGGGATCCCCTCGAGTCGACTGCAGATCCCATCAGGACGCTCAACGGCAGGTCCAACGGCCGCGTTCCTCGTCACATGCTAGTCATGAACCCGGCACTACGCGAAGCCAACTACTCGGCTTCCGGGGCCATCTTCCTTGACCCTGACCCTACAGTACTTCGAGGCGTCGTCTCTTTCGGCGCGTTTCTTCGATACTGGTCGTACAGTTCGGCGGGGCACCCGACAGGGCGAAAGCGCCGTCTGAGGCCCTCGGATATCCACGGCCGCCTCGCCAGCCGTCGGCTCGGCGGCGCCGTGTCTGGATACATCGCCGCCGAAGAAGCGGAAATTCGTAGGGAGAACGAGCAGCGAGCGCGCGAGCAAGCGCGCCTTCGCCGGCGCTTTGGGCTCGGGGCTCTCGGGGACTTGACGGAAGAAGAGGCGCTGCGCTACGCCCAAATGGTCTCCGAAGAGGCCTACTTTCAGGAAGAGCAGCGACGCGCAAGCGATTCGGCTGCAGATGTGAGCATGGATACGGCATCATCCTTTAGCGAAACGACTGTCGATACCATGACGCCGGAGCCTAGTGTCACTGATGTCAGCCCACAGCCCGAGGGTCCCAACGACGAGGATAGCGAGCTCGAACAGCAGATCCAGCAGGCGATCCGTCTATCACTGCTGGAGGGCGTGAACGGGCAGGATTCGTCACCCCAGAATAGCCCTGGCGATCTCGGCTTCTCCGTCAAGTTCAAACCCAAGGGCGGCAAGAAAGGGAGGCGGTCTGCGTCGACATCGCCCTCGGCGAGCCACACCCCCGTCAACGGGGCCAGAGGCGCTTCGTTATGGGCCGTCCAGCCCCAGGATGAGGACGAGGAGCTGGCGCTCGCCCTGAGTCTCAGCATGCAGGATCAGGAGATGCAAGCGGCGTCGACGCCGGAGGTGCCGTCAGACGTGGGTCCTGGCATCGAACACGACGAGTTCCCGCCCCTGGACGGCGAGGGTGTTGGCAAGGGGAAGGGTACAGGGAAAGGGAAGGGAACGCCGTGGCGCTAATGGAAGCTGCTAGGACGGGTCCAGTCCTCATCGGCAGCGAGACATCTGCATCCGACGTCGACTTTGGCGACGAGGGGCCAAGTAGAGACCAAGTCGCAGCCGTATTCGTTTTCTCTTCACATGGCCAGCCAGCTTGAGCTTCAACAGCGGGCGAAGCCCGTCTCGCTGTTCAACACAGCAAAGCGGAGATTTCAGTCACAAAGAATAATCATACCAATTACAGTGATTCGAGGTTTCTGTTCCCTTGTAGCAGAGTGGTCCACGCGGCTGCTTATGCTTGAAACCGTGAGCCGTGATATTGCCTTGATACTTGATTTGATTCGTTAGACTACACATGGAAGAAGCCATGCTCGCAAGCTATCCAACAAGTGTACAGTTACTTCATGCCACGGCGTTTAGCTGAAAATGTAAAGTCATGATGGAACGGCACTTGTACATGTCCGCCATCAGTGCTCCGTGCTTTGCACGTCAACACGTTGTGGCGTCGCAAATGCGAGCCTGAGAATGCGCCGCCATGTCCAGGTGATGATGAATAAAGCGGCATATGTGAGCCGAGTAGAAGCTCTCGCTAGAAATATCGAGGCTTCCGAGAAAGACGATGCGCCGACCTTGTAAGATGCAAAAAAAAACAGCCCATGATACATGTGCTCAAATGCTGTAGGGCGTACGTATGCCGGCTCTTCTTTTGGGAATGCCAACAAAGCATACACATAGGTTCAGGTCCTGCCACGATCTGTCATGCACAGGACTATCCAAAACCCCCCATCGCTTTCTATGCCCAAAGATGAACGCCAATCGCAATGCAGAGGGCTGCCCACCCCAGGCGAGCGCTCGGGCCGACGAGGCTACCCGCGCTGTCGTCCTTCTCTTTGGAGGCGGCCGCCGTTTCCTTGGGCGTGCCTTTGGGCGGCTCCGTGGCCGTCCCCGTCACCGTGGCGGTGACGGCCTGTCCAAAGGGATACTTGAGCGTCATGGTGGACATGACGACTCCGGTGGGACCAATCGTAAATGTCTCACCGCCGATAATAGTTGTTTTCCAGTGCGTCCCCGGGCCGACGGTGAAGGTGATGCCATTGATTACGGCAATCGAGGGAGCCATGCCCGTAATAGTTGCGCCACCTACGATTTCCAGTCGAGTATCAGTGGCATTTGCCAACGAGCCGCCAATGAGCGTTCCGTGAACAAGGACGCCAGAGGCACCGATGGAGATTGTGTCCCCATCCACGACCTTGGTAGTCCCTGCGATTCCAGGGCCATAAGTGAAAGTCGTTGAATGAATAACGACGACACTTTGACCAATCGCTGTCAGCATCTCGCCGCCCTTGACCAACATCTCTTGTTCTCGTGGAGGCGTCGAGGGCTGGAACGAAATTGTTTGTTTACCGACGACGATGGCGCCTGGCGTAATGGCAACCGGTCGACCTTGGATGACTGTAGTCGTGCCTTGTTCCATCATTGTCAAGGTAGTCCCCCCGACGATGGCTACCGAGTCCTTCAAGGTTACGGGGACGCCATCAAGGACAGCGGTCGTGGGTTTCGCCACCGAGATAATCGTCCCTGCAGGGGCAGGTTTTTGTATCGTTGCGCCTTCTCCCACCACGGCATTGGGGAGTATAGTAAACTGGGCGCCACTCGCGGTGACAATAGAGGTCGCGTCTGGCTGCAAATCAGAAAACGTCTTGTCGTTGATTGTGACCTGGTCGCCTCGTGCTGTGATTCTGAAACTGGGTCGTTGGCCGTCTTGGTTTTGGCTACCAACGTCTGGCTTGGGGATCGCTTGAGCCGCAGAATCTGGGATATTGCCATCATCGTTCAAAGTACCTCCGTCTCCGACAGCTGGTCTATGGTTATCACTGCCCTGGTAAATGGCGCCTGAATTCCCCTGGCCATTCGGTTGATACGAGCCTCCCGGATTTCCCTGGGTGCCAGGCTCCCGGTGATTCTCACTGCCTTGACCTCCATTGCTGACGGCCGTCATATGCTGGTCGACACCCGGATTTCCCCATCCCGCACCGCCATTATCTTGAGCCGTTTTATGGTCACCAGATGATTGGTCTTGTCCGCCCAAAGCCGGAGTGGGGCTGTAATCGGGGACAGGATCTGAAGGAAAGGCGACTGACGGGTTTTTGTCAGTGGTGACAAACGTTATTTGGGGGCGTAGAAAATTTCTGTTCAGGCCGTTTCTGGAGGCAGAAGCAGTGACTTTTTCCACAGGCACGTCGGTTGGGACTGCCGGGGGCGCAAATCCCGGGGCTAGTAACGGAGCAGCAGTCACTTGGCAATAATTTGGCGTAGAAATCGGTTTGAAGGGAGGGGTGTAATCGCTTCTGTTGCCGTAAAAGGTTATGGTCGACGTATAGACAATAGAGAAGGACGTCAGCGGCCGGTCTGGGGGTATGCTGGTGCATGGCTCCGTCGGTGTCGGCGTAATGCCCACGTCTTGTCCTAAGCCGCTCAGAACCGTCGGTTCCGTGCAGTTTAGACCTTCAGCTACTGTGCAGTCAACAGTCACGAATGCGGTAGACCCAGGCGAGGGGGAGGCAGGTAGAGAAGAATTGGACTGCGAATTCACGGGTAAGGGTTGGGAAGAGTTGCCGAATATCCTCGAGGTGGAGTAAGGTTGGCTGAGAGGCGTTGTCTTGGGGACGAACGTTGCTTGACGCGATGCATTTCTACTTGTGAAGTCATGACCTGGCGTCTGAATCGTAAACGGGTCGCGGGTTGAGGAGGGTTCGATGTTGGAGGGACGAGGTTCCGGTGAGCCAGTCCCGTTGGGTTTGATGAAAGACGGAGGCTCAAAGCTTCCCGGCGTCGAGGTTTCAGGGCTCTCAGAAGGCGGAACTGCGAGATTCTTTGGGCTTGGAGACTCGAGGTTCGTCGAGGTGAAGGAATCGGACCTGGCGAATGATGAGGGCTCGATACTGGTGCGCGTCGAAATTTCGACGTCCGGAGGAGACAAAGACTCGGGGCTCGCGAGAGATGAAAGTGTGTCTTCTGGGGTATTCAGTAAAGGTGAAGGGATAGGCGATGCCGATATCGAGTCATTGGATGATGGGTACTGCTGCGGATTGCGGCGTTCCCATACGTCTATAAGCGAATTAGACACCGTACTAGCCGGGAGATAGGGAAGCGCACCTTGTCTTGCCGCCACGACAGAAACCCATTGAGCCGAAAGGGCGACGCAACAGAGCGCGCCCGTGTCAACTCTCATTGCCAAGGGAATTAGGCGCCGTCGAGGGGCCGCGATGGTTAATGTAGTAGGCGATGCGTAATGGCTGAGGGTGAAAATGCCACACGCTGCGGCATCAGCAACCGAGGATGAGCTGCAGAACGCGACGATGCGCAAGCAGCATGGCTAGCTGGTGATTCTAGTCTGGTGGGTAAGTACGAGCAAAACCCGGGTAAAATGGATTGGAAGCGTTCGGAGATGGGACGAGAGCGCGCAAGAAAGCGTGCGTTGGCAAGGCGCAGCGCAGCAGGGAAAGGGGGGTCAGCTTTTTCGGGGGTCCGCGAGAGAGAAACTTTGGCGCATTCGGTAGAATGAGACAGGCTTCTTTTTTTGTTCTCTGCGGAGGACCGCCTCGCCTTGTGCACTATTTACGTCCGTATGTCCGTATGATATTTGGGGACCGCCCTTGAATATAGCTGCATACGGTGCCACAACCTTTCCGGACACGATCCAGCGGCTCATCTTAACCTGTTTGGGTTGTTGAGGACAGTGCAGCTCGCGCTTTCCTCTTGGACTGCCCGAGGTCATCGCTGCCCTGCCATTGACGAGGCAATTGCCATCCAGCCATCGGCAGACTTGGCCAGAGTCACGATCGGCAAGGATGTGGCCTCTACTGTAGAGCTTATCTAGAGCAGCCGGGCAAGTATCCTCATCTACTCCGTCAGGTACTAGTACTCCATACATGCGAGAGCGCATACGAGGCCCGTCCCTATTGTACAACTAGGCCACTTAGCGGCAAACTGGCGGAAGGCTGATAGTAAGCGTCGACAGTCGCGACAAGTCAATCATGCAATTCTCTGCTGACATGTGGACCTCTGCAAGCTCACGACGGCCCCTGCAGTGCCTCGGACAAGGCGCATTTGTCCGCCAAGTCTCGAATACACCGGTTCGGCGACGCGGTACTCGATGGAGCCTGCCGCCAAGAGCGGCTGAGCAAGAGGAGCTGGCAAATTAAAGACGTCGACGAGCCGGGGCAGCTGCCAGAACGGCAAGAGGCTAGGCCGTGATTTCCCCACGCCGTCTCCTTGCCCCGCCAAAAAGGTACAGCATTTACACCGAGTTCTCTTCAGCCCACTCGTACCCACAACTTGCCTCGCCAAATGTCCTATCGCGTGGTGCCGTGAACCCAGAGACTTACCCGTCGGGGTAATCAACGTGGCCCGATGCTCCAACCGTCCTAATTCTGCACGTTCCGAGTCCGCCTACGCACATGAACACGCGAGCTGATACTTGGGAGAAATTGGCTTTTGCTCGTGCCATTCACCTTAGGCCCGATGTCCGCCCTCATCAGTGACCGACCGTGAAAATACAGGGCCGGAAACGATCTACCCCGGCCCGAATCGACATGCCTACTCCACGGCCACGGTGATTCAAGGGTCTCGGTCCGCTGCTGCTCGGCACTTGCTTCATCCGCAGTGGAGTCGAGCCAGAAACCATGGGGCTGTACGAAGGTTGCGCACAAAAGTTTTTTACCATTCACAAGTCACCATGAGCCCCGCTCACCGTGCGCATAGGGAAGCCGCTTACAGTGGGGAGACAAAAGTAACGACTAATGCAGTTTCGGGGTACTACCCTATACTAAGACTTAGAGCTTTAAGCTAGAATTACTAAGCGAATTCGTAGGTTAAAAAATAAAAAGATATCTTTTTATATAAAGATACTAGTCTTTTATAAGTATTTAAAATATTTAGCTTATTAGCATCTTTATTTATGTAATAATAGTAGTTAAAAGTATAGAGTAGTTTTTTTAAAGGAAATCTATACTAAGTTTTAAAAAGATTAAATTAATACTAAGATAAATTATTAAAATTCTAAATATAATCTTTCTAATTAAAAAAATACTTATTATATACTATATATAAGCTATAAGTAGTATATACTTTTATAATAATATTATTTATAATAAAATATAAAACTTTAATACTTTTACTTTTTAAGAAAAAACCTACTATTTCTTAAAAATACTATAATTATAAATATAAAAGAGATATAATTAAAAGAATAAATTTATATAGTAAGTAAATAGCTATACTTTATATATTACTCGCTTTTAGAGTTTAACAAAGTTATATAAGCTAGTTATGGGTTTTAATAAAAAGTATAGACTTTTTTTACTACATAAAAAGTTCTAGGTTTAGGTTTAACTTAATAAAATATACTTTAAAAGTAATACTTATACTCTAAAAAGAATATTTAATAAAGATAAGTTATTTTAATATATAAAAACAGTTTTAATTTATTTTTTTATATTATATAGGTTAAGTTATTATATATTAAAAAAGTAGTATAAAAAATTCCTTTAAATTTTAATTTATATTTTAAAGCAATATTAAATATTATATATAATTTTAATTTAAGTTATTACTTATATATACTATATATTAGCTACTTTACTATAAGCTAGTAATTTTTCCTTTTTATAATCTATTTTAAGTAGCTTTATAGGCTTAAATTTGTAATCTACTTTTTGCGGGGAAAAGTCGCCCGATCCGGATTAGGCGGAACTTTTGTCCACCTACTGTACATACACATACGTGATCAACGTGCCTCGTTTGTCTAATTAGGAAACATATCTTCTTCCTCAACTTCATCCTCCCAATCAGAGCCTTCACGTTGGCCCTTTTTGGTAGGCAAAGGCTGTGCAAGCAGAGCTTCAATCTCTCTGTAAAGAGCCCCTCTTTCCTGATTGGTCATTTCGGGCGGGCTTGAGCCTTCCTTATACTCGTTGCCCCCTTTTAATTGAAGTACCCATTGGATATTGCCGGGCATTCGTTCCACAAGCCTTTGCAACTTCTCCTGAGGCAGAGCCTTCCACTCTTCGTGCCAGCGAGTTACAAGCTGAGCCCTCGAGAACAATGCCTTTTTGCTGCCAGTTCGGCGCTTCAGCATGTACCAGGCTGGCTCAATAGGCGAGAGATCCGGCGAGTTGGGCGGCCAGGTGAGACAGACGAATCCACGTTCTTGCCAGAGCTCCTTATTCCTCTGACTTGTGTGGGCAGCAGCATTATCCTCTTGAGCCAGCCAGTCGGACCCAGGTAGGCCTTCCAGAAAGGGAAAGTACAGAGGCAACAGGACCTCGTGCCTATAGCGAATAGCATCAATGCCGCCTTTGCTGCTGCGCACCCATTTGCCTGTTTTCTTCGTAAAGCGCCAGGCTGGCTTCTTGCCTGGAATTTGCTTATTCAAGCGAATTCGTCGAACGCCATTAACCAGCTCCCACTCTGTCTTCAGAAGCGGCTCTTGCTCTTGGTTCCAGCGTTTAACCTCATCGTCGTATTTCTTCTTTTGAGCAGCTGTTTCGGGGCCCCAAGCATAAGCCGGGCCTTTATGATCATAGGTGAAGCAGGCCCAAAACATGAACTCCTTTCGTCCTTTCCAGCGAGCCTTTATATTATGCGGATGATAGGCTTCAGAGGGTAGGCGCCAAATTCGTCGTTTTCCGCGGACCGAACCAAGGACAACCGAAGTCTCATCGCTCCAAATAACCTTCTTCCACTCCTCGAGGGACCAATCGCGGCGTTCCCAGGCAAATCGAAGCCGCGTTAGCTGTTGCTTCGCATTCAAGCCGGGCTTGGTCGTTAATTTGACGTTAGAATAGCCCTGCTTCCGGAGCCAACGCCAGAGAGTCATCCGGCTAGCTGACCAATCGTATTGCTTGAGTAGAGCCGTACTCAGCTGATCGAGTGAGAATTGCCTAGTCGTACTATTCTGGGTTAAGGTCCGAATAACCTCCTTTCCCCGGTCTTCTGTGACTATGACTGGCCGGCCGGACCGCTTGGCATCTTCCACATAGGTTTCCAGAACCTTGGAGCCGCGCTGGAAGCCACGTGCTCTTGCCTTTCTGAGCAGGGCATTGAACGTAGCTCTCGTTAGGCCTGATCTTAGGGCAATATCACCGGTCGGAAGGCCTTGATTCCAAAGTTCCAGAGCAATCGACCTTTGCGCAATCGTTGAATGCTTCCTATCATGGCTTGCCTCGGCATGCAGCTGGCCTGATTGGGAAGTCGGAGGCTCGGGGGTCTCGGTCTTGACATCGGGGGGTTCGGCGGCAGTAGCAGCAGCTGCCGCTGCCTTAGCCTGGCTTCGTGTTTGAGGCATTAGCGCGCTTTGGTCGGTTCCCGTGCATTACATTGGGGAGGGGATCCTCGCACACGATTTACTAGCCTTACTTAACCCTCTTCGGACGGGGTAAGGGGGAACAGTGTGAACTACTGGGAAAAAGTACTTTGCACGGTGAGCGGGGCTCATGGTGACTTGTGAATGGTAAAAAACTTTTGTGCGCAACCTTCGTATGTGAGGCCGACTCGATCGGCATCAGACAATTTTACCCACCCCGTCGCAAAACAGAGCTGCGCTGTCAACGAGCCGCGCGGTTCAAACTCTGGGCTCTCAAGGAGCTATGCCGAGCGCAACTCTCCTATGTACGTCTCGTTAAGTTGCAGGGCCTGTGCTGCGTCATTAGCTCGTTACAGTGCGAGTACGTCAAGTCGCCCGTCACCCAGGCATGATGGGCGGGAGCCAAACAGCCAGCCTGCTCTAGGCCATCAAGGGTCTAGTCATCCATGGGACGCCTGAAGAGCGGAGCCGGCCATCTCGACGTTTGTCTGGAACCCCCCCGCTGTTTCCTTCCAGAAAAGATGGAAGCCAAGGGATGAGAGGATTTGGGGGGGCGGCGCCGGATCCGGCCATCTCCTGCGGAAACCTCCAGTCCAGCATAGCCTTCTCAATGCTGTCCATGCTTGAGCAACCCGGGGAAATGCAGCCAACAGCAATCGGAAAGCGGGCGACCAGGCAAGCTATACCAGACGCCGTAAAAGCTAGCGGGGGCTCGAAGGAAAGTTACTGTACCAAGTAGGCATCGCGAAGCGTCTCAAAAAATGGCTCTGATGAAGCTTATGCATGTTCCGCGCAGACTGCAACGGTGCGGCCTGGGAAGATGAGAGTAAGTGGAGCCGGTAGATTGCACCCGGGGTGACGACTGGACTGACTGCCCTTTGCTAGCAAACACGCCGCAGCCTCACATCCAATAATCCAGCAAATGTCCAGCAGATATTGGTCAGCCTTGGGCTTGCGGGTGAGATGCCTCGGAGCTGACGTAGGTTTCGGCTAGCATCAGCGCACGAACTTGATGGCAAGCGTCGGCGACGGCAGCTTGACAATATCGCCTTGGAGCTCCAGTCCAGGCGTCGATCTCTTGAAATAGCAGCCCAGTCCAGCAGTAAACCTTCTATGGGCCGCCATTGCAAGTGCATTCTGTTGGCCTTTGGGGCCGCGGTGGATTCTGCAAAGTACTTGCACCCATCTGCGGCGCAGTTCTCCGGGGAAGCCAGCCGTACCGGCTATGGGAAGCCCGGGGATTTGTCCCTGGAATGCTCGTTGGTAAATGGCTCCGCCATCCCGCGGGGAGGGCTGAGATTGCTTCATTCCAGCACTGGCCCGGCGTGTCTCACCCTTTGTCATCAACAAAGGCAGCGCTGCCTGCCTGCCGACGGCCTGGCAACGCGGGACCCGAGGGAGACGAGAGCAACAGGAGACGCGGTATCGGATAGGGCAAGACATTGGCAGCAAGAGGGAGACTGGAAATCGCACAAAACGGGTCAACCCTTTGTGACGAGCCAGTGACGGGCGGCCAATGTCGGGTTATGTCTTGCCATTCCCACGTCCACGGCCCAAAGAGTCAGACGCGCCATCTCCTTCCCCCTAAGCGAGGGCAAAGCGACGACCAGGCCGATTTCCTTTCTGTGTGGCGTTTGCACTCGGTAGCGCCTTGGATGGTTGTCAAGTCGAGCTCCAGGGTCCGCCCCCGAACCCGTGGCCTGCTGGCGGGCGCCCTCCCCCCTTTCCCCGGTCTTGGATGCGACGGCTGTGCTCAGCCGTCAGGGCGCAGGGGAGCACATGCATGCGGAGGTACGGCATGGCCCACGCGCGTGGTGCAGATACCTGGCGAGTCACCCTTGGTCATGATTGGGAAGATGCAGACAGCAGGCTCAATACGTCACCGTGAGCAGAGATCAACGCGCCGCGCGCGTCTACTGTGCTGCGGGTCGCCGACTGCCGTCGCTCGCAGGGCAGCAAGGGAGCCATCGGCGATGCGGTCCGGGCTCCTGTCAACTGTAGCTTCGATTGACGCCGTGACGCTTGTCAACATGATCCGGGACAGTAGGCTATTCCGCGCAGGGCAGGTGGACGCGAAGCTCCGGATTGCGTATGGCCACCGCCGTCCGGCCACCCGGAGCCGCGCAACCTCATGGCCGAGACGGGCGGTCCTGCGGCTTGCCATGGCCTGGTCGTGCCGAGCTACCCTGAGCCAATGTTTTCGCGCATGGCAGGTGACAGGTAAGTAGACGGACATGGAGCAGAGCACACCCGCCAGACCGGCCGTGTCACCTGACGAGGCCGTCGCGGTCCGTCACATTTCCGCCGACTCTGGCACGCCCAGGTTTGTGACGTCGCACGATACGTGGGCGGGATGGGACCCGGAAGCTTCACTCCGTCGCCTCGACCCGTCTTGGACCCTTTTTTTCAATCTCTGCTTGGATCAGAAAGGTTCACGGCGAGGTTTGGATTACTCGGCGTAGGGAAATCGACAATTCATGTCATTAATACAGTCAAAGTCTTGTGAACGTCCACTATCGCTACTGCCCAGACAAGAATTTGGACAAGACTGCTTGTTCGTGCAACCCGAGATATCCGATCCGAAAGAACTGACGTTCTTTGATGCCGTCACTGAGTAAGCCGCATAGCAAATAAAAGAGAGGACACCACATAACACAGGGCGAACGCCCGGCCTTGCCCACAGGGCATTATTTTGCCAGCCGAAGCAGATGTCAGCCGGCAATATTTTGTCCTTTATGCAGGGTAGCTCGATGCTCCTGCCGCGTTGCAAACCCTTGAGCCTCTACCCATGATGCGTGGTAGTCTATAAAGCTGTCTGACGCCGGAAGCAATCACATACGGTCATATCTACCAGGCCATACAGGATCCCGTCCGCTCTCCATTAGTCAAACTGGTAAGAGGCAGATTAGTAGTTGGGTCGGTGACGACCAGCGAACACCGGCTGCTGTATGTTTTTTTGAAGTTTTTCCAATATCTCCCCGTTGTGGGCACGAGACGATCAAAGGTGGATGCAACTGCTGTAGATTCCCGTTGTATCATATCGTAGACACGTGACCTCTCGCTAGCCCGGCGTAGGCGTAATTTTTGGCCCCTCCTCCTCCGAGGCCGTCCACCGTGTTTCCCGCAGCTTGGGCAGGCATCCCTGCTAACATGTCGCCCTGTAGCTGTCGCTCCCCCTATAGCGGCCGTCCATGGCCTCAGCCCGAGCGCAGGTGCAGGGATCAAGGGTCTGGGATCTGCCGAAAAGGATCGGCGGCCGGGTGGGAAAGGAGGGGAGGGCGGCAGGGCAGCATGGCCACGAGGCAGCCGTGTGTGCTTGCACCGCTCGGTGGTGGTGGGAAGAGAGGCAGAAGAGGGTCGGGTGAGCTGAGGACGGCCCTGTGCCTTGAGCCCGGACTGCAGGATATGCAGCTTAGACGAAGGCCCCTGCCTCGATTAGGATCAATGACGGCTCCTGTTTGCAGCATCGCGCTCCGTACCGCCACGCGGCCGACCCTCTCGCATCTGCCCAGAGCGAGGCGGCATGGCGCGTTCTCTGGGAGCGCTCTCGTCGCTGATACGTCGATGAAGCGCATCAATGGCCTCATGTACGTACGTGCCGCATGCGCGTCGTCGCCGAGGCCGCCGTCTTTTGCTCAGCGCAAAGTCAGCCCCAGCCCTTGGCCCCCGACGACTTTTCTACCCAAGGGGAAAAAGGGGCGGCCGCGACTGCCCGCTGTACGGGACGCACAGCCCAGCGCGACGGACGAGGAAAAAGGAAGGCGGGCTCGGGTCTGGCGCAGAGGGTGAGTGTTGATGTTCAGCCGAGTTCAAAGACGGGCCCGTTGCCGGTCGCCACGTTACGAGCATCCAGGACACCCGGCGTGGCATTCTCCCTCTGGACCTTTTGTTTGCATTGGCCTGCCTTCCCGCGTCTCCCTACGAAGCCACGGTTCCGGTACCGTCTGCAAAGTGCCGGCATTCAGGGCTGCCAATCCCGACATCTCTCTGCCGTCGCGGCACAGGGCGCGAGGATTAATGACGACCAATATTGCGGACCCTAGGGAAGGAAAACGACTACCGACCGACTTATGAGACAAAAAGGAAAACGTCGCCCGACGTGGTTTCGAGCAGAGGGTATGCGCAAAAGCCTCCCCCCTTTTATTTACTACACGAGGCTATTGCTTTTTTTGACTGACGGGTTAGCCGTGATGGAAGCGTGTTGCGACGAGTCCCCCCTTTCGTCGTGACGGTCTCCCTGCATGGTGATTCGACGCCTTTCTTCCTCGGACGCGTCTTGGTCAAAGGGGTGAAATCGTTGGAGAAGTTGGAGGAGGCAGCTTTGGAAGAGGGGAAAGCTGCGTTTCGGGTCTGGACCTCGGGCTGAGGCAGTCATTCCGCCAGCGGTCTCTGGCCCAGCCACTTGTGACTCCCGGGGACTGACGGCTGCATGTACCGGGTACAGCGAGCAGCACCTGCTACAAAGCACGAAAACATTACCTGGTAGGGCGGTTCGTCCGGGATGAGCTGGTCGGCAAACATCAGTGGGCATGTCGCAACTTGCCAATCCATCCATATGCGAGGCATGCCCTATTTGCGAGGGCTGCCATGCCTCCTTTGAACCTCACCGACACCATGGCTCGGCCGCAACGCCTCGCATGCTGCTGCATGTGCCTCGCCGCACTCTGCGCAAAAAGCAGCATCGAGCTGCTGTCGGGGAGTTGCATTCTCCGAGCACGCGACAGGACCGTACTGTGACTTGGTTGGCGCATGTACCGGCGACAGCCCGGCATTCGGCAGCCGGGGCGTGTCCGTAGCCAAGGCTCGCTCTCGACCTTGTACTGTACATGGGCAACTCCCTGACGTTGGGCACGAGAAATCTGCTTGAGGACCGGATTAGCTTCATTCGCCTCGTTTCTCACTCGCAAAGCTCAATATTCGCGGGTCGGGATCCGAGACATGGGCAGAAAAGGGGGCGGAATGGAAGGGTTTGACTCGGAGTCTCCGTTGATGATGCGCCAGCAAATGTGCCGGCCAGCCAGCCCTGTCTTGCTCGAGCGAGGCCGGCACTGGAGATGCTGCTCTCGGGCCCGGCAGATGGAGGTCAAAGCCGGCCGTCAGATGATTCGTCATGGAACAAGACGATGCCGCAACAAGCAGGACGACGGCAGATTTACACGAAATTGCCCTCTTCGTCTGGAGCGATCGACTGCCGCCTCGTTGCCAAATGGCAAAGCGCATGATGCGGAAATCTGTGGCGGGTTGGGTTCGAGAATTCCTCGGACGGGCCGATACATGTTCGACGTTGCCTGCGGAGGTGCGCCGGCGTGGGGACAGCAGGTAGAGAAGTCACCGAATCGGTATCTGTGGCGCGGCTCGAGGACCGCCCGCAGGCAGCGTCTCCTGCGCAAGGGGTGCTCCAGCAAAACGTCGATGCCGAATTCGGTGTGCACAGCAAGGCACACCAGAAGAACGCGGGGTAAGCAAACAAGCTCTGGCATGCCATCGAACTTGCAAAACAGCTGTTTTGAGAGCGCGGATTCTCTCGACGCACACCCCAGCAGAGGCATCAGAGTTTGGGCCAAGAGGCAGTCGTGCCGGTCAAGTGGTGCCCCGGACGAAGCTTTTCCCCGGACAGGGCAGGAGAACAGACTTGAAGCTTTTATCCTTACCGTGCACAGGTCCAGTTGGCGGCAGTTTTGAGCACGGATGGGGAACGGGCGGCCGGACGCACAGCTTCCCGCCCGCGTGGGGCAGCAAGCTTGAAGCTTGAGGCATTGGACCTGCCAGACCTGCCAGACCTGCTGCAAGCGCCGAAGCTACCAGCAGAGCACAGGCGAAAATTAAGCTTTTCCCGCCTTGTCTGCTCGCTCGGTTGACGTACGACTGCACGTCACGCGAGCTGCCCGCTACTCGTCCCGCCTGTCAGGCTGTCACTGCGTAAACTCTCGTCGCTTCCAGTGACGGCACCCACCTGGCCGATGCCGTGGGCGGGTCGGTTGGCGCCGCGCCTGGAGCCACAATCGCCGTCGTTTATCGCCGTAGCTTCGACAGACACGACGAGAGAGAGGGCTTCGCGTGAGTCACGGGCGAGGCCAGATGCCGCGACTGCATTCTTGGATCGCAAGACGGGCGCAGCATGTGCTTGACCGTCGCAAAATGCAGCACGTTTACTCCATCTTTTCCACGTACGAGTACGTGTGCACTCGTGTATGCGCGAAGCCCGTTTCTGTCTCCTCTCGCCATGTGGCTTGAGTGATGGTTTCGGGGAAATGACGTTGGGTCGTCGTCTTTTTTTCTCCTGCTCGGTGACATCCGTCTTGTCGTCAGCCAGCCCTCCTCCCACACTCATCTCATCTGCCATCCCCCCCTCCCCCCATCTTCCCCTGGCCGCCCGCAGTCCCTGCTCGCACACCCCCCTCTTCCCCTTTGCTGGCGCTTCTGTGGGCTCCTCCATACCCTTTCTCACGGGACCGTGCATGGATTGGTAAACGCACCGCGTCTGTTGCTCGACCCTTTGTCCGGCTTCGCGGAGAGCCGCTGCCAGATGACGGCGACGTGCTCGAGGGCGTCAACACGGCCGACGGGGCAACGGGGGCGAAGGGCATGAGGGACGCTTGTCGCCGGAGTGAGACTGCGCAAATTGGAGGCAGGGCGGCTGCGTCCTGGTGTGATTCAGACCAGCCATGAGTATATCCAGCGAGGCCTACATGCCATTATCCCTTGCGACAGCTCGCTGCCTAGCTGCCTTGGGAGTCGCCCTCGAGGCTAATCCAATCACCCCCCCCCGTCGCCACAGCGTCCCAAGGCGGCGTCTTGCTCTCTGGGCCAAAGACACCAAACGGGCAGCCGTCAATTGTGCGCGCTCAACTTGCCACAGTGCGTATGCGGGACATGAGCGGCAGATGTGGTCCGGGGCGCTGGAAGGGGAACGGCAATCGCAGCGCAGCGCCCACGTGCTGCATGCACCGAGCTTCAAGGTAACATGAGCGGCATTGCACTCTATCATCTTGATCGAATCCGTCTCGTGTGCTCGTGTTATCGGGGTGGGGGAAGCGGGCCTCGTCGTTTTTCCGTCGTCCCAGGGCAATTGGACGAGATGCGACTGGCGACACGCCCCCCGTTTTCTCCCCGATCTCTAACCAGGATGCTGGGGTCTTGATGAGGGCGACGGCCGGGAGTCGTCTTTTGCTTGGCCAGGCTCCAGTCATTCTAGCGTCAAGTCAATTCCCGTTCCGCCTGGAGAGCACTCGTGCAAAGTACACACAGTCCGAATACACGCCGTACAGTATTGGCATGAAGCCCCAGTGGCTTGTAGCAAAAAAACTCCCCATACCAGGCCTCGTCTCTTGGTAGGCGCACGCCCATCCTCGACCACGGCGCCGCCTGGCCGCTATCGATGTTGGTACCTCGCCGGGACCGGCGTTGCTGCCGTCTGCGCGCCGCGGGTGCGGGAACGAGCAGGGTCGACAAAAAGTACCGAGCCGGTACGCGACGGGGTTTGGCTAGCGGCCCACAAAATGCACTAGCCGTGGGCGTGTTTTAGCGGCCGGGCTGTCTGCTGTCACCCTTGGTCCCATGGCGTTCCCCAAGTACCTGTCTTGCCCTTTACGGGCTTGGTGGGTACCTGCTAAAGCTCGACTAGCGGCCGGCCGTCCTTGACGTTTTCCCATCTCATCTCAGCTGCCGTCCCTCGTCTTTTCGTTCCTCATTCTCGCCTCGCCCGCGCGTGTGAGAGCGAGTTTGAGCATATGTGTGTGTGTGTGCGTGCGTGTGTGTGTATGCTTCTGCCGTCCGTCCCTCTCCCGTTCCTCCCATCCATTCGTCCGCAGTCCAGACCTGCCGCTAGCTTTCCGTTCCTCGCCAGCCCTTGACGCCCGCTGTCTTCGTCGATTCCCTTCCTTCCCTACCCCCTCCCCCCCCAGCACCCAGCCCCTGCCATCTACCTCTGTAGCCCTCCTCGCTCGTCTTCTCACACCCTTTCACCTCCTCTCCACCCTCATCCTTCGACCGTCATCATCCTCGAATCGATCCCGGACATCGTCGGCTCGACACTCGACTTGCGCCATCGAACCTCGCCTGCTTTGCCTCATCGACGACCGGCCACGGGATCCCGGCCTCGCTCTTTTCTCCAGACGGGGGAGACATCAGCTGCTTGCCGTAGCCCGAGTGCCATCTTCAACCCGTCCCGCGCGCATATGGACCTCGAGAACCGAATATCCCGTTCGAACCGCCTCATGAGCCTGCGGGCATCGTCGACGACGACTGACTGAACACGAGTCCAATCGAATCCCGACATCGAGTGCCCGCCGGCACCCCGAGTTACACGATGCGGTGCAAGGCTTCAGCTGCTGCTGCCGCCGCCGCCGCCGCCTCATTCACCGGTCTGGTCAACGCATTGGATCCCGCGCCCGTTGCTCTGCAAGCAAGCGACTGGTTCGTTCACCAACCTCATCGAGGGGCACCTCGGTGCTTGGCATCAATGTTCGCTGGCTTACTCTTCTACTAGGCTTGGCGTGGACGGCAACTGGTCAACCGTCTCCTTTTTACTGGGCTCCAACTCAGACGTTGTCAATGTTCTCATCAGCACAACGCTGTCCGAGTTCTGGGCCATTGGGCCCGGAGGTTGCGTTGGCAGTACGTTTCACCATCAACGAGTCACCCCTTGCTGAATCCGGCCGCCGCGTCTTTGCAGCTGGGTCTTTATTCCGACGGAACATGCGCTGACTTTTGATCTCCAGAGGAGCCCCATTGCAATAGGAATCGTGGCGGTATCTACAGCCCGCAAAAGTCCAAACACTGGACCCCGATGGGCTTGTGGCAACTGGGTCTCCAGACGTTTGGCTACAATGACAACGGAGAATACGGCCTCGATACCGTCAATGCCTACAGTCCCATCACCAATATTGCATTCGGCATGTCCAACGTCCTCATGTCCGCCATCAACACCACGAGCCCTTTCCTCGGCTTCTTCGGCCTGGGCATTCAGCAGGGCAGGTTCGGAGACATGGTGGCCGACTCCGCCATAACGCAAGCAGTCAAGACCTTTGGCTGGATACCCAGCTACAGCTATGGCTTCACAGCCGGCGCTCACTATCGTAAGCTTCGCCATGCTCTCCATACTAAATTTGTTCTGATGTCTCCCAGGCCACACTCCCGTGTCGGCTACGCTAGGTGGATTCGACAAGGCACGCTTTGTCCCGCACGACACTGCTTTTACCTTGACACAGGGCGAAAGCACACCGAGAACTCTTGTCCGAGGTATTCAACTGTCGGCCAGTAACTCTCAAGACCAGCCGGAGTTGTGGAGCACTTCCACTGAAATCCTCTCGGACTGGAACACCTCTTTTACCGCCATGATTGACAGCTCGACTCCCTACCTCTGGCTTCCCGAGCCCGTCTGCAATCGATTCGCCGAGGCGCTCAACTTGACATACAACAACACCTTTGACTTGTACACGCTCAGCAATGACCTGTACCGCCGTTATCGAGCCAACAATTCCCTCACCTTCACATTTAGCCTCACTAGCTTCGACAACAACGACAATTTTGGCTTGCCTCTCGAGGTCCCTGGGCTTGTCAACATTACACTGCCCCTGCAATCGTTCGTCAGTTTGCTCGAATACCCCTTCGCAAGGGGTGCCATCAAGTACGGCGACCCAGCCGTGCCCTACTTCACGCTTCGAAAATCGTACAATGACTCTTTTGTCATTGGCCGCTCCTTTCTTCAAGAGGCATATCTCATCACCAAGTTCGACGAGGCATTGTACTCGATTCATCAAGCACGCTTCCCTGCGAACCCCGAAGGTGACGCGCACCTAGTACCCATCAGGCAGCCGGCAAACAGCCCTTATCCACCGCCACCGTCGCCCAACAAGGGCGAGGAACTCACCACGCCCCAAATGATTGGCATCGCTGTGGGTGCGGTTCTGCTCTGCTCGGTTGTCTTGGCGGGGTTCCTCTACTATCGTCGCCAGCACAAGAAGTCTCGCAAGAGCAAAAAGAGCACCGACGATGGCGATGAACACGATACGGCATCTACCATCACGCCCGACTCCCCCAAGACGCCCGTCTCAAGGATCCTCTCCAAAATATGCCGGAAGCAGTCACAGGCGAAGAGTGTCCGCGAAATCGACGGGAGGGAGCGCACCAATACCTCTGGTGTGTTCCAGATGCCATCCGAAGCACCGGACTGCCAAATCTACGAATTGCCGGCCGCCATTTCCCCTGTTGAGCTGGATGCCGGTAGCGATCGGAATTCCTTGGAAGATCATGACCTTGGCACCGTCAACACGCAAACAATGTCTGCCTATGAGTTGGCGCAGCGAAAGATTGACAGGCAGCTCCGAGGACCGGTTCCGGCTTATTCGCCACCAACGGACGGGTTGGTCTTGCAGCCGGAAAAGGCCATGCCCAACCCGCGACTGCTAAACACAAGTCACTCATTACATCAACCATCGCCGACCTCCTCGACAAGATCAGGCGGCGGAGAATCTAGCCTGAATATATTCCCCACGCCGGAACTCTCTCCCATTTCGCCCCGGGAGGAATGGGGGACCAACACTACCATATTGCCCTCGCCGATAACAGGCTCCATGCCGTGGAGGTCGTTACCCGGAACTGCCGCACTCCACGCCGATCATGCGGACGTCAGGACCAGTCGCTCTCAACCAGAGTACTCGACAGCTCCGGCCACCTCGGACTCGTCGTTCGCAACAAGAACATCGCTCCAACGACCGGCCGTCGAATATTCCAAGGTTGTGTGCCTAGGTCCATTGCCTGAAAACATCGAGTTACATCGACAAACCCTCATGGCCTCACGCCTCGCCGCCTCCGACACCCGCGGCGTATCAATGTTTAGTGCCCCCTCTCGCCATTCGCAAGGCAGCCTCGGGAGCAATTACACAGATGAAGAGGATAGGATTGTCGAGGAAATGACTCGGGCCAGCTTTTCGCCAGGATCGGTCAATCCGTATGCGGCAAGTTCCTCGAGCACGCGCGATAATGATTCGCCTCCTGCATCATCCCACAGGCCATCGCCCAAGAAGCTCCGGACAATAGATGCCGACTCTGCCGACGGTGAGATGCGTATAGATCCCGGAAGGGACTTGATACATGTCCCGCAGTTGGCGGACAAGCGATATAGCTGGGAAGAGCAATGAGCCGAATGACGAAGTGGTTCGAACTGCACTAATACGGCCGACATCCGTCTTCCTACTTTTATATAATCTACACTGCCGATTCTTTTTTTATTTGTTTTCTTTCTCCGACGACCCTTTCTCTTTGATGGATTTTTGGAAATAACAATAGCGAAGGAGTTCAGGAAATATGCCGGTTTGGGGAGTGTCGCTTTGGTGCCCGAACAATGTGCACCGCGGCGAACGATGCTTCGCAAAGCGTTTCCTTGTTTTTGTGGGTTTCTGGTATACAAGCTTCTCCTCTTTGGGTGCGACGGCGTCTTGGTTCAATGGTGTTGAAGCCCATGAGCTTCCCTTCTCACCGTCTTTCTCTTTCTCATGTCTCACGATATCTAGTGTTGCCGACGATGGATGCTTGGCTAGACTTGCACGGTGTCGAGCGACGCGGTTTTGGCTTGAAGGTGTGAGAGTTCTATTCTCTGCGTCGGCGATGCGCACCTGTTGAGAATACATGTCTACAATCTATAGAGCCTGAAATGGCAACGATGGGGAGTCCAATCGGACAGGGGCGAGAGCTATCGAGCTCTTGGGCGAGCCTGACGAGGCTTGCTCGTCACACTAGTCTAGCAATCTTGGAAACATGAGAGCAGGCATCCTGCCTGCCACCATTCCCAAATACACATCCATGGACAGAAACTCTTGGTGTGTTGGCCTTGATTAAGGTGCCTTTCCCGGCAATGTTCGTGATGCTCCACGCGGTTAGACGAGAACTCGGGGGCTGGTCATGGTATCTATGTAAACGTCCTCGGCCCTACCAGATTTCTTGCCACCACGTAACCTTATCGAGTACATTCCTTCGCTCCTGCTCCTGCTCGTCATCACTTGCGCCGCTGCGCGCGACAAAAGGGTCAAGGACGGCATTCTTGCACGCGTCGGCCATCTTGGTCGAGCCGCCGCAGACGGCAAAGATGGGCTCTTGGTCGATCAACGGGGCGAGGCGCTCAGCCTCGCGGCGCACGAGGTCCTGCACGTAAATCTTTTCTCTCTGATCACGAGAAAAGGCCGGGAAGAGGGCGATGCGCGACCCAAGCGCGACCCACTCATCACCAAACAGGAAGTCGGCTGCCCGGTTCCGGTTACCGAAGAAGACGAGTGTTGGGCCGGGGGACGGATGGGTAAGGCGTTCGTGGATGAGACTGCGGACCGGGGCGACTCCTGTGCCGGTGGCCATGGCGATGAGCGGGCGGCGCGCGTTGACGGGCCCGTGGATCGGCGACAGCACGGGCTTATGCGAGACGCCGAGCGAAGCACCCGGGGCAAGGCTGGCGATGTAGCGAGAGCAGAGCCCTTCTCGGGGCTTACGCAAAATAGTGCGGTATTTGACCAGAGCAACCACCAGGTCGACACGGACGGCCCTGGAATCGGTTGAGCAGACCAACTTGGCGCCACCATTGGCGATGCTGAAGTCACGGCCGCGAATGAGAGGAAAGACGTCGAGCAGGCGCTCCGGAGGCACGCGGACCGACGAAAAGTCCTCGAGGACTTCGATAATGGTCCGGCGAGAACGGGTGGCATAGTCGAAGTACTCGTCCAGATACTCCGTCATGGTGAACTCGAGCAGCCTTTCGCGGTGGTCTTGATTGCTGGAGAAGTACGAGATGCTCTTGAGAAAAGATCGCCGAGGGACAGACATGAAGTCGACGCAGTGGACAAGAAGACCACGAAGCGTGCAGGGCGTTGGCGCATAAAGAGCTTGCGGAAGGGAATCGCAGAGACTTAGGTCGAGTGGCTGGTCTGCAACGGCTTCCCAACCCATGAGAATAATGAGACGCTGAGCATCAGCAGGAAAATTCTTCGGATATATCGTGAGGCAATCACCAGGATTGCATTGAAGGCCTTTGTCTGGGCCAGGGTCAAATATATCAAAGGACACGAGGCGGACATCTTGCCAATGCGTGTCCGGCGTCATTCGCTGGTTGTCTGCAATTGTGGCCATCAAGCCTCCTGGTATGGGCAGAACCTCCGGAGGGGGCAATTGGGGCTCAATGACATGGCTGGCTGACATGCACAACGGTGCATCCGTGAGAGAACCCTGAATCTTGCGCAGTGCAGGCTCAAGGGACCACCTAGAAGGGAGGTTCTCTTGGTCTGGAATTGGCTGCAGACCTTGCGGATGAGGATGGTGCTCGAGCAAATGGCTTCGCAAGTCATCTGCCCAGCGTGCAAAACTGCCATCAATCCTAGAGAAAGCAACATCAGCATATGCGCAGTCGGCTGGTCATTGAGAGGCGTACCCTTCCGGAAACTGTTCATCTGCTTCACGGGGCTCTATAAATGTACTCGCGCCAAGGTGTTCCAGCCGCCGCACCAGTTTCCGAGCCGCCCAATTGAACCTAGAGCAGGTAAAAGTCAGCCGTGGCCATTTGATGAGATTGCTTCTGGAACGCTCGGCTCACTTGATGTACGTGCTATCGCCAAGACCAAAGCATGTGTACTTGAGTGGCGAAAGGCATCCAGCGGGTAATTTCTTGCGAAGAAGCTTTCTCCAAAAAGTGAGGGAATTGTGTGGCATATCACCCTGACCCGTCGTAGATATAACGAATATCACAAGCTGAAATTCGAGCAGGATTGCCTGTCTGAATCAGCACGCGCTTGAGAGCGTTGAGGAGGGAAGCCCGACATACCAGGTCGGCAGCATCCAGCTCTTCGACGCGGCTGTGGAATCGAAGGCGCTGGCAGAGCCGCCCCAACTCCTCGGCCAAGTCCTGTGCATTGCCCGTCTCGGATCCATAGAGGATGAGAACGGACCGTTCCTGAGCGCGGCCCATGAAGAACGCAGCGCTGCCGCGCAAGGCAAATGAGGAGACCGATGAGACGGAGAAGCCGAGAAGTGAGCAACGTGTGAGATTGACCGCTAGCGAAAAATTCTCCTGAGGTTGAGTCACTGCCAGGCCGGAGCGGACAAGGTGAAAGGGCGGACGTCGACTGAATGAGTGTAGAATGCAGCCACCGCACTGACGTGCTCCATGTAAACGCCAAAATGCCCGATGCCGGGGCCGGAAGAGGCGAATGGCCGCGCCGAGATCTTATCAATCAGCTGGCTATTAGCGGAGACGTCCAAGCTTGTCCCGGAGCGATCCTTGCGCCATTCCGGCCGCATCATTCACCGGAAGTCGCCGTGCTGGGCCTGGGACAAGAGGCCGGCCGCCATTTTCTCCAAGTTGATACCCAAAAATCCCTGTGTCGAACGAAGCTGAACACTGACGGCCGTAAGTGCACATGACCGCGAAAACAACTGACGCGTATTCCCGGCGAGCGATGACGGGTGGGTGCCTGGAAGGTTTGTGGGATGAAAGTCCGATGGCTGGTGTCGGTAGAACAAGAGAGGACTGAGTGACAGGCGTGTCCGTCGACTTGGCGGCGTCAGACTCGCTGCATCATGAAAAGTCAAGCTCTGGGATTTGCAACGTCGACAAGAAGGCGCGTAGCACAAAGGAAACGCCATTGTCTTCCCCGTGACGCCTCATGACACGCAAAGTGGCGAGGGTGCCAGTAGAATCAAGGCGTGCAAGGTCTCTGCGCAACGGGCGGCTGCAGCTCGTACGCTCCAGCGGTTCAACAAAGGAAAAGGCCTCAACATCCTCGCGGCGTCATTGGCCGAATGCAGTCCTGTTTGCGCCTCGAGACGAAATGCCCCGATGCTGGAACGATGACGCTCAAGCAAGTGGCCCGTACCTGCCAGCCTCGGAGTGGGTACGGAGCACCTGAATAACACAGGATAAACGAGAGCCTTTGTTTCCGTTCCTTTGATTCGCAGCTTCTTGTTGGGCAGGTACGACGCACAGGCGAAAAGGCCGGCAAAGGCCATCGTCCACAAGGCAGTGACAAGCCGTCAACCGAATCAGACACCGCGAAGCCGCCCTGATTTCTCACCTGCCTGCCCCTTCCTTGTTCGTCCGCCAATCGACTCGCACGGACTCAGCAACAGCAGCAAGAGCAACGCATGCCTCGTGTTCCAGAGGCTCAGGTAGCCAAGTACCTGCCGCCGCATGTATAGATGGCACAAAAAAATTCGGTTCTTTCTGCGCATCCAATGGCTGTTGCAGGCGCCGTCGGCTGCTGGTACTAGCGCTAAGGTGAAAAGCCCTGATGCAATCGCTGAGTCTCTGCCGCGGAACTGCCAGCCTGCCAGTCTACTGGTTGGCGAGACGTTGACGGTGGTCGCGCTTTTGGAGCTTCACCATACTTGAAAAGCACGGCCACCGCTCCATCATCTGGAGAAGAAACCCTTGCTTGGACCTGTTTCCAATCTCGACGCGCCTTCCGTTGGGTTCGGCAAACGTGCATCGCTTCAAAGGAATAAAGAAGCAGTTGAGGTTGGCGATGTGGGAAGGCGCAGGGAGCTGGCCTCGACCCCTCCGAGCCAGGCACCAAGTATCCGCACGAGCTGCGGCGTACATCCAACCTTCCGTCCTGGTAGGCCGCCCCGCAAGTTGTGCGCTTACCCGGCGATAGGTGGCCGCCAGAGCTACCGTGGGTCAATGAGCATAGTACTTCATTAGGTAAGGATAGTACCTTACTGTCCGGAGAGCTGCACCTGCAGCAGGGACAGTGCGGGCGGCACAACCTGCTCTAGCAGAAGCAGCAGCGGTAGCAGTTAGCCACAGCAGTAGGAGCAGCAACAGCCACGAGCTGTGCCAGCAGGAGCAGCCGCGCCGCGAGACCCCAAAAAAATTATTTCAGTTATTCGCGACCACGAGCTCGGCATCGCCCCCCCTTTCTCCTCTCCCTCCTACATATCACCAGTCAAACTCGTGTGTTTCCGCGCAACGCATCGTCGTCTGTCAACCCTCAACTTCATCTAGGGCACCAAGCTACCCTGACCCATCTCCTCCCTCATTGCACCAGAGTTCAACCGTCGAGTTACCCTCTCGGACGCTGCCCGCTGCCCGCTGCCCGCTACAGCTCGCCAGCACTCGTTCGAACGTCATACTCCGACTCGCCAGTCAACTCCTCCATTCACAGCCCATCAACATGTCTGCTACCAACGTGGAGAAGGCCTCCGACGCCGCCGTCAACGACATTGCCAACACTCTGAGCAACACCTCAATCAGCCAGCCCGCCGATGACAAGGCCGCCGCCAACGAGGCCGCTTCGGCCAGCGCTGCTGAGGGCCGCCGCCTGTACATCGGCAACCTGGCCTACGCGACAACTGAGGGGGAGTTGAAGGACTTCTTCAAGAGCTATCTTGTGTATGTACTGCTCTCTGTTCTCGTCTATACCCTCTATCTGTCCACTGCCCAAATGACGGGCTCCCGCGCCTAATCGCTCAACCGCTGCCTCGCTGGCCTCTGACCGCCTTGAGGTGGACCTGCGACAAAAGTCGACAATAGGCGCTTGGCGGCAATGAGGCATCGCTTGCATCATTCCATGAAAATCGCTCGTCCTCAGACTGCGCCTTACCCGCTCACTTGCCTTCTATGCCGTACTCATCGCTCCCCGCTCTTCTCGTTACTGCCCCGTCGCGCGCTATCCGCCTCAACATGCTCGATCCCCACGCTGACCACATGAAATGCTAGTGAGTCTGTTTCGATCCCAAAGAATCCTCGCACCGACCGTCCCGTTGGCTACGCCTTTGTGGACCTGTCTACTCCCTCCGAGGCGGAGCGCGCCATCTCAGACCTCTCGGGCAAGGAGATTCTTGAGCGCAAGGTCTCTGTTCAGCTGGCGCGCAAGCCCGAAGCTGCCGGCGATAAGGCCGACGGTACCAACGGGGACGGCGCTGGCGCCGAGGGTTCCCGCCGCCGCGCCTCTGGCCGCGGTCGAGGACGTGGTCGTGGACGTGGAGGCCGCCTTGGCCGCGGAGGACGATTTGGTGTAGGTTCGCCCCGCCTTCTTGGTTGCCGAAGACGACTGACACAAACTTCAGGAGACTGGTGAGGACCGAAAGGAGGGCGATGTCGCTGGAGATGCCCCGGCCGACATTGCGGCTGCCCCGGCCGCAGCTGAGGGCACTACTGAGGTAAAGCCGCCAGAGGACACTAGCATGAACAAAGCTGACGAAAACAAGAACTCCAAGACTCAGCCTCGGCCTCAGCGTGAGCGCCGAGAGCGCGGTCCCCCTGCTGATGGCATCCCTTCCAAGACCAAGGTCATGGTTGCCAATCTGCCCTACGATCTGACCGAGGATAAGGTAAGAAGAAGCGGCCCCAACCCGAAATCGACATGGCCAAGGCGAGAAACGGAAGACTGACAAGATTTGCAGCTCATTGAGCTATTCAAGGCATACGAGCCTTCCTCGGCCAAGATTGCTCTTCGGCCCATTCCTCGTTTCATGATCAAGAAGCTCCAGGCTCGCGGCGAGGCCCGCAAGGGACGCGGCTTCGGCTTCGTCACTCTGGCCTCGGAAGAGCTGCAGCAAAAGGCCGTGAATGAGATGAACGGGAAGGAGATTGAGGGTCGTGAGATTGCCGTCAAGGTCGCCATCGATAGCCCCGACAAGACTGACGAGGAGGCGAACGCTCCTCAGGGCGACGAGGCCGCCAACAACGTCGAGGCAGGCGCCACCGCCACCGCCTAAATGACTGTCAGCGGTAACGTTGACGAATTGGAATGCGTCCCTGCTGGATGAGCATACTTACAATATGGCACGCGATTTTCAATGATATCTCTTACGGCAGATGCTCGCTACACTCTGATTGCTCACGACGGTGTGATTGGGAAGCTGGATCGAGGGCCTGGTGATGTTCTCATGATGGCTCTTCCTGATCGACCCGTCTTTGGCTGATCTGATTTTGACAATGGCTCCTCCACGACAAAGGAGGACACGAAAAGGCCATCGGCTCTTGTTGTATTTGTACTTTTCCCTCTTATTCCATCGAGATTCTACTGGGTTGTAAAGTAAGCTTTAGTGGGGATCTGGCTGGGAAAAGGGACAAGCCGGTACAATGCTCTAGCAGAGAATCGAGGCGTTTTTCATCGGATTCCTGCCCGTTTGCTTCGTGATGTGGGAGCCGCCATCTTGAGGGTATTGTGGCTTGTGAAGTACAGGTACCAAGCTACCCTGCTGCAATGGAGAAGAGGGTGGATGATTGTCTGCATCTATGCCTGCTGACGGAAAGCGCAGTAGGTTCTTTTGGGAGCTGGATCATGTGTATTTGGTAGTAGGAAGGTCATATGAGGACCGTCGTCTCGGGTGGCCGTTGCTACCCTGGGCGTGCCTCTGTGAGATGCCAAAAGACAATGCCTCGGGGTACTTGCTGGCGCACAGTTGGCGGGCAAGATGAAAAGTAGCTGAGTTACAACTTGCAGCATCAAATAGCATGGGAGTGGCCCCGCCCTGGCAGAGGGCTCCCCTCCCCCGCCTCCCTTTGCTAGGCTGGACAGCAGCGCATTCCTCGAGGGGGATGCGCAGGCAAAGCCTAAACCTCACCACTCGCAACCACACATTCGTTCGCTCAGTCGAGGTGCGCCTCTGCCCAAGTTGCTACACTACCGGCCCTGCACTGGAGGACAGACAGACATCATGGCTTCCAAGGCCATGTGGGAGGTCGATCCCGAGACGCGGTCCAAGGTGAGTCGGCGGCGCGATCGAGGCTTCGTGGATGGAGCGTTGGCTGACCCGGACCTCGACGAAAGCTGGCCGCTCTCCAAAAGGAATCCAAGAACAACATTTGCTGCGACTGCAATGCGCCCTCCCCGCAGTGGGCCTCGCCCAAGTTCGGCATCTTCATCTGCCTCTCGTGCGCAGGCGTGCACCGCGGGTTGGGGGTGCACATATCCTTTGTCCGGAGCATTTCCATGGACGCCTTCAAAGCGAGCGAGATTGAGCGCATGCGCCTGGGCGGCAACGAGGGGTGGAGGAGATTCTTCGAGGAGCACGAAGAGACGCAGATGATGGGCATCACCTGGGACGACGCCACCATTGCCGAGCGCTACAGCGGCCAGGTTGGCGAGGAGTGGAAGGAGAGGCTGTCGTGCAAGGTCGAGGATCGCGAATATGTGCCCGGCGCCAAGAAGCCCGCGGCAGCCGCCGCATCGTCGTCATCACCGTCTGGTGCAGCGACCAACAGGTCCACGCCTCGCACGGGATCGCCTCTCAACGCCACGGGTGGCCGGGCACAGAGCCCGCCGGCGGCCGGCGGCAAGGTCAAGGTGGACGATCAGTACTTTGCCCGGCTGGGCGCCGACAATGCCTCTCGACCCGACGACTTGCCGCCTAGCCAAGGTGGAAAATATGCTGGATTCGGCAACACGCCTGCTCCGGCCGCCGCGAGCCAAGGCGGCTTGCCCAACCTCGAAGATGTGCAGCGAGACCCCATGGCCGCATTGACCAAGGGATTCGGCTGGTTCACGTCAACGGTCACCAAGACAGCCAAGACTGTCAACGATGGCTACATTCAGCCCACCGCCAGGAGTGTAAGTCTGGCATATTTACTGTGCTCTTTGCCTGGTCATCCTAGTTACTAATGACGGGAATATTGCAGATTGCCGAAGGCGATTTCGCTAGGCAGGCCCAGAGCACGGCCGGCCATCTAGCCAGACAGGCGCAGATGGCGGGCAAGAATGCACAAGACGGCTTCAGCCGGTTCGTCGAGGGCCCCGATCAACACCGGGACGCGCCCCTGGACGCGAGTCGCAAGGACTTTTGGGACGACTTTTCCAATCTTGCAGATCAGCGACAAGCCAAAAATAGCTCGATTGGGACGAGTGCCATGGGCATGGGCAAAAGCCGGGGCGCAGGGGCCGGAACCGCAGGGCAAAAGCCGAAGCAAGCAGACGATTGGGATGATTGGTAGAGGAAACATGTGTGCGAACATGACATTATGGTTTCTGGACTAGACGGAGTCGAGGCGTGTATTGGGATACGGTAGTCACGGGAATGCAATGCCGATTTTCTGCTCGAGGTTTGGACAATGGCATCTACACAGCTCGACCTGGAGAAAGGCGCTTGCTTCTGGGCTCGAATCCACTTTGGAGCCAAGCGATTGTTTAGTCGTCAAAATTGTCTTGTGAATTGCCTCTGCATCGCGAAGGTCTGTCATGACGTCGGCAGGGTGCGGCAAAAAGCCCCGGGAGCGGCGGGAAGCAAGTCACGTGAAGCGCAAGGCCGAGGCTGGGGCCGTCGCTGGCCGGGGAGCAGGTCGGAGCTTGGACCCGTTCACGACGGAAGCCGGACGCTCACACTCGCATACCGCCTCCAAGACTCCGAAAAGCAGCCACCGACTCGCGCAAAGGCCGCCGCCATGTCCGCGCTACGAATTCTGGTGCCCGTGAAGCGGGTCATTGACTATGCCGTGGGTTCTCGGCCCGAGGAGCAGAGTGGGAAGCATGGCACAAAGTTGGTCCAAGTTCTAACGCGGTTTTCGTCGTCATTTTGGCACGCACGCAGGTCAAGCCCCGGGTCAACAAGGCGCAGACGGGCGTCGAGACGGCCGGCGTCAAGCACTCGATGAACCCCTTTGACGAGCTGTCCATCAAGGAGGCCAAGCTGATGCGGGAGAGGCGCGAGGTCGAGGACGTGTGCGTCGTGTCGGCGGGCCCGCCCAAGGCCCAAGAGGTGATTCGGACGGCGCTGGCCATGGGCGGCGACCGGGGCGTACACGTCGAGCTCAAGGAGGGCGAGGAGATGGAGCCGCTCATGGTGGCCAAGATGCTGGCCAAGGTTGTGGAGCGGGAGCGCAGCAACTTGGTGCTGCTGGGCAAGCAGAGCATCGACGACGACGCGTGCCAGACGGGCCAGATGCTGGCGAGCCTGCTCGGGGCGTCGAGACGGTGCGCGCGCGCCTGCCCATGATCATCACGACGGACCTGCGCCTCAACGAGCCGGGCTACGCGCTGCTGCCGCAGATCATGAAGGCCAAGAAGAAGAAGCTGGACAAGATTAAGCTCGAGGACCTGGGCCTGACCAACGAGAAGCGCCTCAAGGTGCTCCAGGTGACGGGTTCGTTTTTCTTCTTCTTTACCCTCCTCAGCCTCCTCGCTCTTCCCATTCTTTCCCCAATCTCCCGAGCATAACCAAAGAGTAAAGACGGAGCTGACTGGGCGGGACGACAGAGCCGCCGGCAAGGCAAGGAGGCGGCAAGGTGGAGGATGTAGACGGCCTGGTGAGCAAGCTCAAGGAACTGGGGGCGCTGTAGACGACTTTTGGAGGCTGCATGCGAAAGGTCATAGAAGCGACACGTGGGCCGTTGGGCAGAATGTGGCGGCCAGCCGCCGAGAGGTGCGTCGTGGAGCATCACAATAGAGTAATGGTGTTTGACCAGCCGCCATGGGGACTCTGTCATTAGAAGAATTTACGACAAGCAAACATGTATTCACTCAATCGGCACGTTTCCCGGCACCATTTGATAGGCCGCTACAGGAAAAGAGCCGTCAATGGCGAGGCTTGAGCGGGGAGAAACGGCGGCGCAAAGCCGTTGGAGGTGACACTGGTCACATGCCAAGGATCACGTCTGGAGAAGCCGTTGCGAATGGGTTGCAGCTTGAGCCGCAGTACGTATTCGCAGGCAGACACACATCTCTACAAGGCGGGCCCTGTCGCTGGTCCTGAGCAGACTGCCGCAAGTCGATAGGATCAAGTGAAACCGCGTCCGGCACAACCAACGATGCGACGCAGGGCAAGGCACGCAACCACACTCGACGACTGCGGGAGCGGCCGGGACGATCTAGGTGGCAGCGAGCTGGGGCCACATCTGTCGACGGTTTGGAAAAGGGGGGGGGGGGATGCAGCTTTGATGCCGGTGCACTCCCCAGGCCATTGGACCCAAGGGCGCGCGCACGCGGGGAAGGGCGATGGATGGTGGATTTTGCCGTCTCACGTAGGATCCAGACGTATATTGCTCTCGCGGCGTGTTGCGCGTTGATTGACTTGCGTGATTTACGGGGACGGATGATGAAGGCATGGGAGAGACTGGAAAACCACGCACGGCTGCGCGTAAAACACATTCATGTCGTCACCAAGATGCGTGCCCATGGCCATCATGATGGTGCGGGTGGTTTGGCTGTTGGATGGACGGCGGATCGGACGACCATGAATGGCGGCGGCCGGCAGCAGACAGTCCCACAGCTCACGCAGGGCTGGGCGAGGAAATCGAGTGCTTGGCCCGGTCGATTCGAATTCTGACGTGCAGGCCGCCGATGTATGTGGCCTTGACCGCCAGGGCTGACCGTGGACGGTGCTAGATGCACGGGGAGGTTGACCGACCGAGGGAACAGCCGTGCAAGAAGGCCACTGCGAATGCTTGCCGTCGTTGAGCATCGGCAATACCGTCGGTGCGCAAGAGCCCGGCGAGGAGAATTCACAAGCAGGGGAAAAGTCAAGAAGCGTTGGATGAAGCACATGAAGCATTTGGCGACGTTGGGTCCAGACCTAATCCACGGCAGCTTACTAACAGACATGCCGGGACATGCATCTCGACGGATACCCACGGTACCTGGGTACCTTGGCTTGGTACTCGCTCCATGTGCAGACGCGTCGCCGCCCGACAGGCAAGAGTCTGGATCGCGGTTCGCGTGGCCAATGGCACATGTCAGAAATAGTCTGGAATATTCTCAGGCCTCAGCACGCGAGGAAGCAAATGATTTCCCCAGGACACATGAGAAAAAAAAGAGGTCGATGGCTTGGATAGTCTTGCGCAGCTGGAATTGGGCCCTGCTAGCCCGCCTTTCAGCCGTTCCTCCTGCGCACAGTGGCACGGTGCCCTGTGGGGCGCTAGAGCCCAGCTTACAGGGCGCCATCAGTTACAAGGCTTACGACTCGGCGACTACGTTAGCCGCATGCACCGTCTGTAGGCGCCGCCAAGGGTCCATCCACTCGACCGACTAGGTAGCGGACCGGCCAAGTACCGTCGGCCTCCTGCAGACACTCGAGTCGGTCCGCGTTCTAGACGGATTCGGGGGAGGTTGACACCGAGTAGTGTCGAGAGCGGAATAGGACGAGGACGACTTCTTGTCGGGAGAAAGGGGGCTCAACTGCAAGGTGCAAAACTTTGACGGAGAATCCTGGCCCGTCTGCTTGCCATAACGGTACTCTGTAGTCTGTACCTTACCTAGGTACTCAGTCGCGAGTCGAATCAATGACACAGTTACAGCACGGTACAGCGGTACAGTCATACTCGGGCCAGGCGGGGTCGCAACCCTGGCTCGCCTGCCCGATGCCGGGTCCCCAGAGCCGTCCTTGTTCCAATTATGCCCCCTGTGACTGGATGGCAAGCGGGTTTCCCAGAGCCTCTGCAGGGCCAGAGGGCCAATCAGGCACTCCGGTCCTCACCCGCGACTCCACTCCCATCTAATTCTCCCCCCCCGGGGCTCCGCTTCCGGGCTGTTCCTGTCGTGCTGGGGGATATTGGTGGACGCTACTGCACTGTACTGCACTGTACTGTGCTGTACGGTACAGTATCTGCTACCGTCCGACGCTCTTCCAAGTTCTGACTCTTTTTTCCCCTTCTCTTTCCCACTCGCCTCTTCCTCCTCGCGCATCCCCAACTCCCTCAGACTCTCGCGTCCCTCTCGTCAGCTGCAACCTCTCTTGCATCATCACCACCCCCTCCCCTTCTCACCACCACCCCCCCGGTCTCCCTCTCCAGTGCGTACAGGACCACCCAAAAACAAAAACAGACGTCGCACAGCCTGTTCGGCAATCCGTCTGCTTTCCCACACCCGCCATCGTCCCCCACGTGTAGGCAGCTGGTTTCCCAGGGCCAATCCAACCCTCCCCGACAGACGGACCATCTCAAAAGGACGCCAGAGCCCGGCCCTCGCCCTCTGCATCGTCTCGTCTTCCTTCTCCTCCCGAATTCTTTCACCCCTCCCCTCTTCAAGAGGTTGCCCTCGCCCGCTCCGCTGCTCCGCGTCGGCCGCAATCCGCCCTTATGAACGGGCGCCCGTCGGTTTTCACTTCCCAGGTGAGTAAATCAAACCCACTGCTCCTGCCGCCGATCCCGCGTTACGTTGGCGAGAACCCACCAGAAAACTCGCGTCGCTGCAATGCTCCTCTGCCTTACAACTGCCCGACGATCCCCTCTTTATCGTGACCTCTTGGCTCATTCATCACTCTTTCTCTCTTTCGCTCTTCCCCTCCTTCTCTCATGTGGCTTGCATGCTGACGGGTCTCACTGCAGGATTATCTCTCTGGTACGTGCCGAGTAATAGCTTACGCCTCGGACGCGGCCTTGTCTCGCCCGGCCGCCCCTTTCCCTCTGACCCCCCCATGCCCCTGCTAATCCAATCTTTCCACCGCAGACCACTTGTGGAGGTCCCTGTCGTCTTAGGCATTGCTCCCTATCTCCTCGACCGTCTTATCTTGCATCAACTTTATCTCGACCTCTCCCTTCCCGAATCCGGTAGCAATGCTCTCCCGACTGGCCATACCCTTTGCCAAGCCGGCGGCTAGGCCTTTCCTGGCAGCCGCCTGCGCCCGGCCGTTCCTCCAGGTCCGACTCATCTCTCAGCGTGCCGCCGCCGCCGGGAGCACCGGCCGGAAGATGCCCTTACAGGGTCTCCGGGCCACTGCTCCGGTGGCGTCGCTGCCCGCCACTTTTACCATCCGAGTAAGTTTCGTCGTGTCCGATTATCGTCTGCCTCGTACTGATCTGATCCGCCGCTTAGGATGGCCCCGTCTTCCAGGGCAAAGCTTTTGGTGCCAACTCCAACATCTCGGGTGAGGCCGTCTTCACCACCTCTCTCGTCGGATACCCCGAGTCCATGACCGACCCCTCGTACCGTGGCCAGATTCTCGTCTTCACCCAGCCCCTCATTGGCAACTACGGCGTCCCCTCCAATGAAAGAGACGACTTCAATCTGCTCAAGTACTTTGAGTCTCCCCACATCCAATGTGCTGGCGTGGTAGTCTCCGACGTCGCCCTCAACTACAGCCACTGGACCGCCGTCGAGAGTCTCGGCCAGTGGTGCGCCCGAGAGGGCGTTCCCGCCATCTCGGGCGTTGACACCCGCGCAATCGTCACTTTCCTCCGAGAGCAGGGCTCGTCCCTAGCTAGGATCTCCATTGGTGACGAGTACGACGCTGACGAGGATGAGAGCTTCATCGACCCTGGCCAGATCAATCTGGTAAAGCGTGTGAGCACAAAGGCACCCTTTGTCGTGGAGTCGCCCGGCGCCACTTTCCACGTTGCCCTGCTTGACTGCGGTGTCAAGGAGAACATCCTGCGCAGTCTTGTCAACCGCGGCGCCTCCGTCACCGTCTTCCCCTACAACTATCCCATCCACAAGGTAGCCCAACACTTTGATGGTGTCTTCATCTCCAATGGCCCGGGTGACCCTACCCATTGTCAGGAGACTGTTTACAACTTGGCCCGTCTTATGGAAACGTCGTCTATCCCAATTATGGGCATCTGCCTGGGCCACCAGCTTCTCGCCCTGGCCATTGGCGCACGTACCATCAAGCTCAAGTACGGCAACCGAGCCCACAACATTCCGGCTCTGGACCTCACCACTGGCCAATGCCACATCACCAGCCAGAACCACGGCTACGCCGTCGACGCCAGCACCCTGCCCAGCGAGTTCAAGGAGTATTTCGTCAATCTCAACGACGGTAGCAATGAAGGTATGTACTGTTGGCGATCCTTTCTGACCAATCCAAAGCTAACCCGCTCTAGGCATGCTGCACAAGACTCGTCCCATCTTCTCCACGCAGTTCCACCCCGAGGCCAAGGGCGGCCCCATGGACAGCGCCTACCTCTTTGACAAGTACCTCCAAAACGTACAGCTCGCCAAGAATGCCCAAAAGGTCTACAAGGACAACCGGCCCAGCCAATTCGTCCTCGATATCCTGAGCAAGGAGCGCGTCGGCGTCGAGCCCGCGCCCCTCGCCAGCGCGGCTTGAGTGAAAAGGTGAAGGGAAGGCATGGCATTCAGGGACAGGGTGTTAAGATGAATCGTTTTCTTGGGGTTTCGTCTTGAGGTTTGGGGGCGTCGTATCACTTTGGAACCGAAAAAATCAGTTTACTCTAGGTTATGCCGCGGTAAATGGGACAGCTGTGGCAGGACATGAAAACATGAGGATATGGTCCTGGCACATGCTGAAATTGACAATGTATTTCTGCGCACCCAAAAGCTTCACCAGACTGTCGCCGTGTGGGCCAATGCGGACTGCATGCCGACTTTTTCTTGTGACGTATTTTACATTACTCTCTACGCTCGAGTGCCATGTCGCTGCTTCGATAGCAGCCTCTAGCGTTGCGCCGTTCTCGACTCCCAAGGAAGACTCGGCGGTCGATGGGGACTATACGGGACATGGCTTGTATGTCACATGCAGGTAGCCTCCAACCATTTATCCGCTGCATGTGCTCGACTTGGTTATGCCAATACTGGTCCGTCGATTCCGACCCAGCGTGACGCGGCGGCCGTGAAAGTGAGCGCGACCAAACGCCGCGGGGATAAGTTGCCGCATTGCTATGGCGGGCCAGGCAAGACGCCCCGTTTCGGGCACGAGCAGAGGCGTGCTCTCTCGTCGGGTACCGGCGACCACGCTTCGTTGCCCGTCACGACATCCAGACACGTACATGTCCATGTCCCGGGCGTTGCTGGCCGCGAGTGGTTCGCCGCCAAGTGCGCGAGTCACGTCGCGCACTACCAGGTCCGCCGCCGTTGCCCATCCGGAGCTCTCGATCAATGGCCTGCTGGCGGTGAGGCGGCCTGATGCCCTCAAAAACCTCCCTTCCGCGATCTATGAATCTGTCGTCGTCTTGGAAGGAGTACCGGTTGATCTCGCGGCCCAAGACGCGCAGGGTATCTCTCGTGTAGTAGCTCCGCATGTCCTGGAGCCGTCTGCGGGCCATCATGGTGGGCACCGCCTGAAAGAAGATGACGGGTTGCGTCATTGTCGGCTCGCCGGCGCCTTCAGCCACGCTGGGACGATGCGGCCGAGATGAGGGAGGGCCTGGTCGGCTGTCCCACGGCCCGGCTGGGTCCTGATGCGCGTGACGCGAAGACCGTGGCGGCGGTTGAGGAGCGCGTTGGCTGCGAGGGCCGGTTGGTGCGCCTTCGACAACCACGTTGTTGCTCTGAGTTCGCCCCGCGGGACGCGCAGACGCTGCGGAGGTGACAAAGTTTGATTGCAGTTGTGCCTCGATGCCCTCGCTCCCCTGCTGGTATATCACCTCCCAACGTTGACCCATCTTCTTGTCGCGTACGTTTTCCTCTTCCATGTCAATCCAGGAGTCGACCCTGGATGCGGGAACAAAGTCCACAAAGAGTGCCTTTCTATTGCTTTCCTCTGGCCAAACGCATCCATGTAGCCGGTTGCGGACGCGGACGGCCGTGGCAGCGGAATTGAACACGACAAAGGCGTGTGTGCGGATGGAGTCCACATAGAATTTTGCAATTGCATCATCATCAGGTTCCTGGTTGGGTAGACTCGCCAAGTCAATAAGATGCGCGCGGAACTCGGGTTCTCTTAATGGTCGCATCAAATTGTTGACGTAAAGTGCGCTGGTGATGGGGTGAGTCGAGGGAATCTGCTCTGGCTCAATGACCATTGCGTCTTGCATGACATCCTTGGCGAAAACGCCAGGCTCAAGGGCGGATTCTGTTGCGAGATCCATCGGGTCGTCAATGGCACCAGTGTCATCCTGAGATTGGGCCTGAGCGACTTGGGCAGGGACTTGGGCGGCAATATCTTCAGAAGCCTCCTGCGCCCTCCTGCGCTTTATCAACTCTTCTTTCGGAGTCGGACTGGCGGAGCGTCGTTTGCGTTTAAGCGCGTCGACCACGATTGCGGGCGACAAGCCACCCGACGGATTTTGGTTTTGCTTCTTGCTCGTCGTGGAAGGATTGTTGGGCGCCGAGGATCCCGCTTGTTGGCTTGGGTCGTCTCGCGCAGGGTCGGTCTTTTCACCGCTATCCATCGACTCTGGCCCGACATTGGGGTCTGCCTGGGTTACTGGGGCGAGGCCATTTTCAATCTCGATGCTCGATGCGTTCTCCTCAGCCTCATTGGGCTCGTTCGCGACGGCGCTTGGCGGCGCGTCACTGTCCGATTCTGCAGGCTGAGACGGCTCTTCCTGTGCTGTCGCATCTACGACTGCTTCTGGTTCGGGAGGCGCATCGCGCGAGTCGTCGTCTGGGCTGGCTGAGGGCTCGCGACCATCCGTTTGCTGCGGCGCGCCGGCAGCTTCATCGTCGGCTTCGAGACGCGCAACGAGCTCAGCCTTGAGACCGGCTTGTGCGAGACCGCGGCGCTTGAGCTCGGCCTTGAGCTCGGTGACCTTGGACTTGGTCCAGTCGGACATGACTGGTGATGGGGGGCGAGGGAGATGGCCCAAAGACCGAGACCAACGAGCTGCGCCGTCTTGGTCTTCTGCGCTTGATGAGTGGTAGTCCCGATGCAAAGAAGAAGACTCGGTCGTTCAACGTAGAGCGATGCCTGCTCGATGAACGCGGGTTGTAGGGTTGGGACCGCGAGGGAGGCGCCGTGAATCGCAGCCCGAATGAATGGTGTTGTTGGCGGCAGATGGATGGGGAGGTGCGTGCAGTAGGACTGTAGCGAGGACGCAGAAGGCGGGCCAAAAAGTCCAGTCGCGTCGCGAAGAGCCAGAAAAGGGCCCCACGAGGGCGAGTGACGGCAACGCCTCCCAGCTTCCCCGAGCGAATGGCCAGACAAGTCCCGGATACTTGACACGGCTTGACATGCAGGGGAAGCGCGGTACGAGAGTGGGGGATCCGATGTACCTAAACATTGGCAGCTCTCATGACCCCGGCAGCCCAGATGGGCCGTGGTTTTCGAGGTGGGGCGAGGGGCAGTCCCACAGGGCAACAGCGGGCAGTGGACGAGAACGACCAGGTATGTACCTTGGCTCTTCTGCTGCTCATGATGGCCTCGAGATGCTCGACCCGTCTTGCTACTGTGCTGCGGAACAAGGTCAAAACTCCGATTGGGGTCTCCCTCTGCTCGGAAAAAATGCATTGCGCATCATGGATGATGCCAAAAGCTAATCTGCCCGAAAGCATGCAACCCCGCAGCCGTGTTACTGACAGGAAGCTGCACGGTACCTCCATCGCACAAGGCAAGTCTGTCTTGACGTGCTGTCGACCGCATGCTCGCACAAAAGAAGCCGTCTTCCGCGCATAATTTCCAATGCTCTACCTGCAAGGAGTGCGATCTAGGTACTCATCAGCTGTCGTACCCTCACATACGGACGGTGAAGTCGCATCATTCAGAAGCTGCGACGACCAATTGCCAGCCTTACCACATAGTCTGCGAGCTTGAGCTCCCTTCACTGTACGGCACTGATTGATTGGATCCCTGCATCACATACATCTAGTGCTTTCAACATTTCAGTATCCTTGGTCGTGACATGCGACATCAATCTACCTCTGGCGTGATCTATCACCTGAGCTCTTCTATACATTGTCTTTTTCCTCTTAAACATCAAGTCCGTCTACGACGACGCCCTTGTTCCAGGTCCATTGCATGAGTCTGGCGACCTCGGTCGCGCACTCGTCGTCCACCATGACGCTCACAAGGTACATGGCAGCGTCAATGCCGGAGCTGATGCCTCCAGAGGTAATGACGCGAAGACCGCCAAGGCGCATAGCTGCGCGGCGGGCAATGGATTCGCGGCGAGAATTGGATCGAGTGAAGGACATGCTTCCCTTTCTATAGACAAGGAACATTAGCGTCTGTGATTTCTCTGAACCGAGGTCACCATGCCCAATGCTTCACTTACCGAGCATTCGAGGGCCGGCGTCCAGAGTCGGACTTGCGGCGGATATAGGGGTTCTCGTCCTCGTCACCAAGGTCGAAACGAAGGTTGTTGACGACGTAGCGGGCGTCTTCGATGACGTCGGTGCGCTCAGTCATGGTGCGCGTGGCGGCATCGCTGCATAGGTTCTCAAACTTGGTGAGGTGATCGGGATGGGTGGTGGCCGAGAGACCCGAGAGAATGCCTTCTTTAGCAAGGAAATGCGAGCCAGTGCAGATGGACAGTACAGTTCGCTCGCGCGCCGGGTCCTTCTTCTGGAGCTCGGCAAAGTCGTTGATGACGCCGAGGGGCTCCTGTTCCTTGTCGATAATTTCTTGCGTATTGCCGCCGACGACGACGAGGACGTCGAATTCCTCGAGGCGATCGTGGGCCTCCTTGAAGGAGATTTGGGAGCCAATTACGACACCCTGGGCGCTGATGACCTTGGGCTCAGCGGCCGCAATGGTTACTTCGAACGCTCTGGTGGCTGCAGGTGAGGTGCAATTCGCGTCAGCAGAGCTCGATATGGTGCAAGGAGCTGGAGAGGGGGCGCCAACACGTACAGTCGTCCTTGAAGTCGTGGGCGGCGAGGGAGAGAGCCTCGAGAGGGCCCGCGAAGTCGAGCATGTCAAACTTGGGGTGGAGGCAGAAGAGAACATCAATGGGCTCCTGGTCCGCAACTGCGGAAGACTTGTTTGCAGCCATCTTGCCGACTTGAGAGTGGTCAATGGTAAGTGACGGATTTGGTAGCGGACGAAAGGGCGTGTAGCTTGGACGAGACGAGACAACGAAGCCGTCGAAGCAATTGCGATGGAGTTTGAGGCGGGGTCAGCTGAAGCTGGAGGGGAATGGGGATCAAGTTGAACAATGGAGTTGGAAAGCGGACACGTAGGCGAGGGGGCACCGAGGAGGAGATGGTGGAAGAAGAAGAAGACAAGGCAATCCGGGGTCGAGCCGGGTCACGGGGAGGGGGAAGAGGGGGAGGGGGAGGGGCCGGCCCGGTGTAGGTAAAGGTAGCTTGCTCCTGCCTCACCTTGGGAGCCTCAGCTCAGGCGATCGACGAGCCGCCGTGTCACCACTTGTTGCCGTTACACCTTGCTGGCGTGGACGCGTGGGGGGTTTGTAAGTAGGGGCTACAAGCACACACGACACAGTCCACCAACAATCTTGATGACAGTATCTTCTCACCGTCTGTTTGGTTGGGCTGTACGAGAGATCCAACAGAGCTGCCGACTCTCGACTCAAAACATTGCCATTGACTCTACTCTTGGTCGGCCTGCTCTCCCGTAAGTGCCATGCAGCAACAGCCCATTCGACAGCGGTAGGTGGCTCATCGTGCGGAGGAGACCCTCTTGTCGAGCCACCGACGTGCAATGAGGCCACCCGGATGCGCCTGCCCTCGATTTTGCGGGGTGAAGCAGGCAGGGGCCCTACGGCCAGGGATTGATCCCACGCCCCCAAGTACCGGATACCGCGTCACCCCGCACTCGCGACCGCACTGGCCCCCGTACCGCCAACCTTGCCCGCCCCGCCCGCATGGCGCTGGCGCGTTCAGTGGTCAGTTTTTTCTGCCCTCTCGGCGTTAGCCTGGATGACCTCCACTCTCCAGCACGACGCTCCCGGAGCTTGGGCCTGCATCGCTTGCTGCTTGCTACAGCCGCGGCCGTTGCACAGTCGCCGCCGAGTTCTGTCACGGCTTTTGGCGTTTGGGAGACTGTCACTGCTGCTCAAGCCCGCTCGACTTGTTTCCTTCACCTCCTTGGCAGCCCAGGCGGGCCCATAATGGTGTCCACGGCGTGAGTCTGTCCCGACGTCACCGGCGCTCCCCGACTGCCATTCTACCCCGAGCTGGATCCGGCTTCTTTCTTTCAACGCGCTGACCAATAATCGCTTCTTTAGGTCTCTGAAAGATCTCTCGAAGGAGATTCAGTCCTTCATCGTTCAGCCTGCCTTGCCGCTTCCCGACGTAATCCTCGATACTATCGCGTCATACCTCGAGCATAACCAAGATCAAGACGAAGCCGCCGCCGATCGTCTGCAAGAAGAGCTCTTTACCCTCTTTGATAAGCACGTCAGGGGCAATCATGCCGCCTCGGGCCCTTGGATCGCTATCCTACGGCGCCTCCTGCCAGCGTTGCCGACTTCTGACCGCATTCTCCCTTGGTTCGATTCTTGCAAGGGCCTCTTAGACAAGCCGGGCCTCGACAAGCTCGTCGTCGACGAGGCAGTCGCTGCACTCGTAGACCTTATCACCCTGACCGATGTTTGTCACACTTCTGCTGCCGACTCGGGCTCGAGTCCTATTGTTGATAGACTCTTGACCATATGGACGAGTCGTCTCTTTCCAGCCCTGAACGAGGGCAACACGGAACATCAGCCCAACGAAAGAATGGTCCGTCAAGCTCTCAAGACCTTTGGGAAGAAGAGACCAAAGGTATGTTTCACGTACAGCGACGAAGTACTGATTATACGGCTTGTGCTAAGTCCATGATTAGGAGCTCTTCACGTCCATGGATGGATGTCTTGTCAAAAAAAGGCTACGCCACGCAACCCTACGGTTCTTCTGCGACTTTATCCAGGATCAGCCTCCTCACCTACATCAGATCCTGCACACCTCACTCTTCACCAACTTGCTTGCCTGTCTTCAGCACGACACCTCGACCACTGTTGTCTCGTCGGCGCTAACTGTTCTCCTCATGCTACTCCCTCACATGCCCAGCTCCCTCGTCCCTCATTTGCCGACCCTTTTCAACGTGTACGGTCGCCTGCTCTTTTGGGACCGCGAAAAAGCCAGAGCCATCGAGATGTCGTCGGAGGAAGCAGAGCAGCAAATACGCGGTTGGGACATTTGTACCTACGATGCCGAAATCGACGACTTTGCCGTGCCACAACTTCCGAATCTCTACACGATCCTTTACGGCCTCTATCCCATCAACTTTATGGATTATATTCGCAAGCCGCAGCGCTACCTCCGGCACGCAAACATGTCCGATCCTGACGAAATCGAGGTTCAGCCAACAGAGATGAGGCATCGATCCGAGCGCTTCAGGCGCGATCATTTGCTCCACCCCAATTTCTACACCATGACAATCGAATCTGAAAAGACAGACTTTGGTCGCTGGATTAAGAGTGAAGCGGCCGAGGTCTTGGTTGATTGCATGGGGCTTAGCCGGGCTGCGTCCTTTCCCGACGGGCCTGATAGGGAGGCGCCCCCAATGCCTGGACTTGGCGTCGACGGAATCGACGACTATCCCGACAAGGACGTGGCCGAATCGGCGCTGCTAGTCGAAATGGCAAACAAGCTGGACGGCTGGCAAAGCTCGCACTTGACGGGCACTGAGTCTGAGACGAGCCTCCAGGCACCCTTGATGGCGAAGCGAGCTGCCTCCCAATCAAGTCATTTATCCAGTAGGCACACAGGGGATCAGGGGCACTCGTCTGGGCACAACACTGATAGCCCTCCCATGACGGCACAGCTACCGCGCTCGCTTTCGCAAAGAGAACTTCAGGACCTGATCCATTCGAACAAGGTCATCAAGTCCAGCCTGCACCAATCGTTGGCAAACGACAGTGTAGCCTCTCTTTCCCTCAGTCACCAGGAATCGGCACTAGATAGACCTACGACGGCGGGCCAATCGACTATGGCGGCGCCGCTCTCTGCTGATTCGCAGTTCCCTGGTGCGACACTCAGCACTCAGGTGGCGCACCTCCAGCGCAGAGTTCTCGTGCTGGAAAATGACTTGAGCTTCGAGCGTTACGTCAAGCAACAGCACATGGCTCACATTGGAGAGCTCCGACGGCGACAGGTGGCGGAAGCTGCTGCAGAGGCGGAAACGCAAAATCTCATCATGACGAACCGCAATCTGAAGAGCCGTTTCGAGGAGGCAAAGAAGGCTGAGAAGCAGATTCGCAAAGAGTCGGAGAAAAGCCGGGCGCTTGCCAAGAAGTGGGAATCGGACCTGGCAAACAAACTCAAGATCCTCCGGGACGAGTCGAAAAAGGCATCTACGGAGCTGGGCGCGTTGCGACGAGAGCTAGAGGAGTCCAAGCAGGAATGCGAGAAGCTGCGCAAGCTCGTGTGCGATGCCGAAGTCAAGGAGCTCAACTGGAAACAACGCACGCAGTCCATCGACGCACAGGGGCAAGAGGTGGAGCGTTTGAGGAGAAAAATTGGGGAGCTCACGAAAACGGAGAGAGACCATCAAGCACGAGATCTCGAGCAACAGGTGGCCCTCAGTTCTGCCACGACAGCCGAGGCAGAAGTGGACAAGATGAAGATGAGGCTGAAAGCGCAAGAGCATGACGCTGCGCGAACAAGAGACTTACTCAGACGCCAAATACGGGAACTTCATGTGCAGCTTGCCGAGGCGCAAGAAGAGAGAGAGCGGCCTGGAACCAACTCCAACCTGGTGGTGGAAAGTGCTCTGGCTGCGAGCCGGGCCAAGCAGGCGGAGCTACAGAAACAGTACAATCTGCTGATGCGCAAGTACACAGCTCTGCAGTCCTCGCTGCTAGATATGCAGTCGGGGGCGGTGACGGAACCGTCCTATATGCGCGAAGGACACGGCCAAGGCAGCGGCTATTGGCCTGGGTCACCGGCCGGCCCAGCTGCGGCGATGACGCGGCCACATACTTCAGCGCCAGAATCCGACGGGCCGGCTCCATTCGCAGCATCTTCGTTGGCATCACATCCAGGGACACCCATTTCGGCAGAGCTGGAGCGGCGGGCCAGTGCAGCCGAGCGATCCGGGGCGGGAGCGGCAAACCCGGGCGAAGGCCGGTATTTCAGCGGTAAGTCGGATCAGCAGACGAGGCTTCCACGCACTAACCATACGGGCACTGACGAGGCGGCAGGTGGCTTCCCCGGCCGGATGCGCAAGGAGTCGCGGGATGAGAGCAGCGCGAGCGGCAACGCGAGCAAGTCAAAGAAGGAAAAGAAGTCTTCAGGCCTTAGAGGCATTCGGGGGTTCGTGTGAAGCGGACCATGATGTCTCCAGGGGTGACGGCCAACAGCATTTTGTCAACTGGGCAATTTGGTCTGCCAGAGACCCGAGGGTGTGGCTAGCTATGCAATGTACGACTTCACGATTTGGAGAGCAGGACATGGGGCACCGATACCAAATGCATGCATGCCCAGCATATGCGCAGCGTTGCAGACTGTACGGCATGTATGAACCCTGGAGACCGGGCAGAAACAATCAAGATTTTGTTGGCGTCAGGTGAGGTGTCTTGGGCTAGAGGTCGCAATCACGTGCCGATACGAGGTGAACGCCGGTCGCTCGAGACCGTCTTGCAACAAACCCAGCTCCTGGTTGGCGGGCGGATAAAAGGGCAAAAGAGGGAGAGAGAGCATGGTTGAAAGTCGGCGTCTCAGGCTGGATCAGAGCCGCATGCCCATGATCAGAGCCAGCCGCATGCGGCTCGGTTGTCAGGGGGCGCATTCTTGCTCGCGGTTTTGGATGGTCTCGGTCGACGTTGCTCGGCGGCGGCCCTTTATGTCTCACGCGGTCCCCTTTTTTCGAGATCCATGACGAAAGGGGAGAGAGACAGAGACGGCGGCTTGTTGTGTGATTCTGCGGCGGGTCTTGATGCGCTGGGCTGGGGGGAAAGCGGCTAGGACTTGAGCGTTGAAGATTTGGATGAAGCAAAAAGAGGTGTTGATTGCGTGTTTACTTGGATGATTGCTTGGTGGATGCTAGAATTTTGCAGGACAGCTCGGCGATGAACTGGATTCGAGACGACTGGAGTGGCTAAAAATAACTCGAGGGACCCAGTGCAGGAATGAATGCTGGCGAGGACCCGTGCAGTGGGCACCGGGGCCTCTGCGCCTGGGCAACTGGGGAAAGGCGGCTGAAGTTCCCGAGTACATCTAAGGATGCCCAAGGTGGCATGGAGCGAGCTGCGAGGAACAGCGAGGCACCATGCTGAGCATGAATGGCGCCCGTCTGTCAGATGGGACGAGATTGAAATTTCAATGGATCACGTTCCGCTCTGCGATGACAATGACGATTCGTGTTCAACAACAGTCGCTGCCCGCAATACGAGGTGGAGCGCAAGAGGAAAGCAGGCATCTCGAATTGGCCATGCCCCCAGAATAGGGGGAGTGGAGCAGTATACTGTACATCAGGTAGTGTAGCGGTAGGTACTCTGGGCGGTTATCGCATAAAGGCTTCACCTCGCTTCCATCGTGGACGAGATTGACGACGACGTCTTTTGCGGATGACCAAGAGATGACTGGGCTGCTCAATCTACGCAATCCAGCGACGAGGAGACAAAACACTCGGGATGCGGTTCGTCACTAGGCCTTTGTGCAAACTACCTACCTAGGTAGAGCCATTCGCAGCCGGGACAATCGTAAAAGAAAGGGTTAAACAGGGCGTCCTGCCAACAACAGGCCCAGTCAGAGACAGGCGGGCTGTTTCAGAGCACAATAGGCAACTCGTCGCAGTGCTTCTTGATTGGGCGGATGAATTCGACAGAGTTTGGCAGAGGTGCCAATGGGTGCCTACGTACTGTGAGGTACAAAACCAGCGCAATGTCCTCCCCGTGCATTCCTGCGGCCAAAGGTGTCGAATGTGAAGAGTAACCCGGCCAAAAGATGGCGGCGGTACCTCGTGATCCTCCCCCTTTCGACACAACGTCCCCGCTGGATAAGGTCGAACAAAGATGGTGTAAAGCAACGCCTTGTTTTGTTCTTGGATCCAATGTGTTTGCGACGCATGAATCTGGTTTGTTTTGATCCCAATCATGCCGTCTGTCGCTGCGGTCGTTTTAGTAGCGCCAAGGCCGCATGAGCGCTCGGTGGCTTGGGACGAGGTACCTGGCCGTGTAGACGCGCGACCTTTGGCCCGGCCGGTTTGCAGAGCATCGAGGTACGTACCTACGGTTGACCCCCGGCTCGTGCGCGGGCGCGGATTGGATCAGAGACATGGGCGGCGGCCCGCCGAGAGACTCAGCCACGGCGAATGTGGGCTGAGTGGTATTGGCAGGAGTGGAGACCCTTGGTCTGTTGCCGGTTTTTTCTGCATGTGTTTTCCAGACGGACGAGTCGGCACTGGACCTCGATTCGCATGGTGCGCTGCCAGAAGCTGTGAATCAATCATGAATTTATCGTCAATTGACGAGAGAACAAGCTGCGCGAGAGGAACTATTCGTCAGGTTTGGGAATGGGTGTGCGTGTGTGAAGCACAGTACCCGGCGTCCTCTGTAAGGGAGCAGGTCCGCAGCGCTTCAGGTACCTCGAATTCAACCGGCGGTTCCCACACGACTGGACATGCCTCTGCTTCATGTACCCCGATACTAAGCTGTACTTGCTCGCTGCACCGAACAGATGGGCCGCATCGCACAGACGGGCGACAGGCACACCACACAGGCACACCACATGCAATTAGTAGACGCGTGCGCCATCGCCCATGCGCGCCTTTACTGCCCGCCGCCTGTACGACAAGCCTGTATGGTTGGTTCTTTCCCTCTCTTGCTCAGCCCCTGCATGAGAAGCGCATCGCACACAAAAGACTCGTCCAGTCCAACGTCGCTGCCTTTTTGTCGGTGCAGCCGGAAGAGCCAGCCGTGGCGTGCGTGCGTGCCTGGCATCGGACGATTCCGAAAGGGAGGCGCCAGGCGCACTCGTCGTCCGAGGTACCAGGTGCCGGCATTGTACATTTGGCTGACCCGGCCAACACAAAAGGCCGACACGCAGTACCTGGGACACCAGGGCGCTAACACGCTCTAAAAGGGGACATGAGCACAAGAGAGACAGGGTCTCCGCGTGGACCCAGGTGGCTCGTCGTCGTCGCCGCCGCCGCCGCCTCCGCTGGGGGGGTCCACAGCCCCAGCGCAGAGACAATCTTTTTGGCGGTTTCCACCGCACCCGAACGGTCGAGTTCAGGCGGCATTCGATGGCTCGCATGGACGGATCGACGAATCATTTTGGCTGCCCCGGCCCAGTCCATCCCATCCCCGGCCTGTTGTCTGTGGCCCCGCCAATGCCAATGGATTGGGCCGGGGGCTCGAGTGTGCGTGCCCCATGTGCATGCAAGTACCTCGCAGAATGCAGAGTTACAAGAGGCCTCAGGTACTCCCCCGCCACACGCTCGCCTCGGCCGCGACGTGATCGTCATGGCCGCTGCAGGTACCCAAACAACTTCCAGGATGATCCGCACCCTCCCATCCTTCAAACGTCCACACAAGAGATACCTGGTGCTTCTGGGCCCGTAACGCACAGCAACAAGGTCCAACATACCGCGGCCCGTTATCCGCCTTCTCCTTATTCATCGGGGACCCCCCCCTCTACTGTACAGTAGGCTCGTCCCAAGCATCCCCGCTCTGCCAATCTGCCTTTTTCTTGCATTCTTCGCACCCACATATATACACTCGCTTGCTCCCATCCTCCCACCTTCTCTCGTTATTCTTTCTTCTCAAGCCCACCTTTTACCGAGTCCCTTCGAGACTGTTTCTTTCGTTTCCAGACATCGGCATCCTTACCGTCTATTCAGGCCCTTGATCCGCGTTGTACCAAGAGCCGCCGCTCGCTCTAGCCGTTACCGTCGTTGATTCGCATTTCTCTTCGCCATGCCTTCTACCGCCCACCTTCTCACTCTGGCGGCCGCCGCCTCTTCCGCCGCCGCCACCACCTTCCAGGGTTTCAACTATGGTGCCCAGAAGCCCGGTGGTGTCAAGGACCAGGGCGACTACGAGGCCGAGTTCAAGCTGGCACAGGGCCTCCAGGGCACCAACGGCGCCTTCAACAGTGCCCGTATTTTCACCATGAAGGTACGCCGGCGTCAGGCTTCGGAGGAGCGGCAATTTCCAGACCGTTGGGGATACTGACAAGTCGAACAGCAAGGAGCCACGACCCAGCCCATCGCCGCCATCCCGGCTGCCATCAACACCAAGACGAGTCTGCTGCTCGGTCTCTGGGCCTCCGCCGGCCCTCAGGAGTTCAACAACGAAATTGAGGCTCTGTCCAACGCCGCAAAGCAATACTGCCCTCAGCTCGACGGCATGGTCGCCGGTATTTCCGTCGGTAGCGAGGATCTCTACCGCAACTCGGATACGTCACGCAAGAACTTCGAGAAGGCCGGCAAGGCTGCCGAGCCTGGTGCCGACCCCAACACCCTCGTCGGTTACATCAAGAAGGTCCGTGATACCGTCAAGGGAACGTGCTTGGAGAAGGCTCCCATTGGTCACGTCGACACCTGGGACGCCTACACCAATGAGACCAACAAGGCCGTCATTGACGCCATCGACTGGGTCGGTGCCGACGAGTACCCCTTCTACGAGTCCGAGAAGGCCAACGGCATCGAGAACGGCAAGAACCTCTTCGATGCTGCGCTCAGCAAGATTCGCGCCCACACTGGCGGCAAGGAGATTTGGGTCACCGAGTCCGGCTGGCCGGTCAGCGGCGACCAGTCCGGCCAGGCTATTGCTTCAGTCAAGAACGCTCAGAAGTACTACAAGGATGTTGCTTGCGGTCTGTACGGCAAGGTGAACGTCTGGTGGTACATTCTCCAGGCCGGCCCCGACGGTACCGGTCGTGACTTTGGCGTTGCAGGCACTGACGGCAAGCCTCTCTTCGATCTTTCTTGCGACAAGGTTGCCGACAAGTCCGAGGGTACCAACTCTACCATGACTGGCGGTTCCAAGCCCTCTGCGACCGGCGGCTCTGGCTCAGGCTCTGGCTCTGGTTCCGGCTCTGGCGGTGGCTCTAGCTCCGGCTCCGGCTCCGGCTCTGGCTCTGGCTCCGGCTCCGGTTCTGGCTCCGGCGCCGGCAGCGCTCAGCCTACCGGTGTCAAGCCCGGCTCTGGCTCTGGCTCTGGCTCGGCCGGTGGTGTCACCTCTTCTCCCGTCCCTGCGAACGGAGGCAGCCAGCTCAACTCTCTGGGCGCTGCTGCCATCGCTCTTGTCCTAGCCATGGCTATGCTGTAAGCAAGTTGGTCGAGTTGTCATGAAATCGCCCAAAGGCACAATATCGTTATATTAATGACGGAGACCGGTCCAAGCAGTAGCCAGTATAGTTTTGCGGATTGCATGGGACGGCAGCATGTACATTTGAGGAGCGTTTTTTGAATGTCCAACGGCTGTTTAGCCTGGAGAGGATTGATGTGACATAACATATACTATGAGTCAAGAAAAGCTGCCAATTATGTGAGACGCTCCAGGATGTCAAGCTGGGTCCCTAGTGCTTCGTCGGCATGTGTTCCCGGTGATGTGCTCGGTTCTGCCTATGCACCACCAAATCATGTCGAATGTTCCCAACAACCGTTGGCATTGACCAATCCGAAACAACGGACAGCCTCTGCATGGAAATGGCTGACGTCGGCAGAGGCTCCGCCAGCTGCCGTCAAGCTAAGTTGTCACTAATGCTTGGCGCGAACAGGGGAGAGCTAGCTACCTTAGGCTACTAGGGCACGTCTGCCCAGTCAGCTCACGCCCTGTGGTCTTACAAGTCCCCTTTTTATCTGTGTCAACTCCCATTTAGACAACGCGTCCCTTTCCACGTCCCGACTCTCAGCGCGATTGCGGACCAGTCCAATCGAGTCATCGAAATACGACAGAGCGCGCGCGCGGCAATCATGGCACCAAGCATGCGGTTCAAGCTCCTGGTGCTGGCGGCGACGGTGGCGCTCTTGGCCGTTTGCGCCGTGGCGGCCCCCCAGAACGTGACGACGACCGACAAGCTCGAAAGCCTGAGCTTGGATGAGCTCGACGGGCTGCTACAGGTGGGTCTTGATCTTGTGGCGGACCGGTTCTCTGCCGGCTACCGGCCGTGACGGTGCTCCATCGGTTCCCGAGGCTGACTGGCCGACGACGTGTCAAGACGTGCCCGATTGTGCAGGAGCTCAACGCGGCCAAGCGGGCGCACCACGAGGCGCAGCCGGCGTCGTCGACGGCGCGGCTCTTTGGCCTGCTGTTCCCGAGCTCGCGGCCGGCCGTCAACGCGCTGCTGGCGACGCTCTACATCTCGGGCCCGCCCAACTTCCTGCTGGCCCTGTGCCCGACCAACATCGACCCGTCGTCGCTGAGCGTCATGGTGGCCTTTGCCGTGGGCGGTCTCATGGGCGACACCCTCTTTCACCTGCTGCCCGAGATCTTCCTCGGCGAGGACGAGGGGGAGCGCGCGCGCCTGGTGCTGGTCGAGCCCAACCGGAATCTGCTGCTGGGGCTCGGCATCCTCGTGGGGTTCATGACGTTTGTCGCCATGGACAAGGGCCTGCGCATCGCGACGGGCGGCGGCGGCGGGCACGACCATGGGCACTCGCACTCGCATGCGCACGCCGATGAGGACGATGCTGGCGCGGCCGCGATTACCACGGGTGCTGATGCGGATACCGCGAGCGGGCAGGCCAAGTCGAGGAAGAAGCTGCAGCAGCAGGATAAGGCGGCCGAGAGACGGGGTGCCAAGGTCGAAGAAAAGGACACAGTGAACCCGAGTGTCAAGCTCGGTGGCTACCTTAATCTCATGTACGTGTGCGGTCCTGCGGCGCCGCAAGGAAACCCTTGTGTCTGTCCTGAGAGTACGGCGTCGCGGCCAAGGACAGCCTCGCTAATCCGATTCTCTCACTGTCTGCAGCGCCGACTTTACGCACAACATCACCGACGGGCTCGCCATGTCGGCCAGCTTCTACGCGTCGCCGACGGTGGGCGCGACGACGACCATGGCCGTCTTCTTCCACGAGATCCCGCACGAAGTGGGCGACTTTGCGCTGCTGGTGCAGTCGGGCTTCTCCAAGCGCGCGGCCATGGCGTCGCAGTTTGTCACGGCCGTCGGCGCGCTGCTGGGCACGCTCATCGGCATCGCCATTCAAGAGTTTGGCGGCGCGGGCGAGGGCGCGGATTCGGCCCTGGCGCGCAACGCGGGTCTGTGGGGGACAAGCCTGGTATGTCTCATGATTCGCGACCTTTTATTGTTTTCAGGGTGCTCGGTCCTGTGTAGAAAGGGCAGGGTGTGTAGTTGTCGAGTATACACGACTGACGCTGCCGCAGAGCTGGGGCGATATGCTGCTACCCTTCACGGCGGGCACGTTTCTGTACGTGGGGACGGTGGCCGTGATCCCCGAGCTGCTCGAGACGGGGCCCAACAAGCTCGTGGAGCTGCGCAAGACGCTGGTGCAATTTGCGGCCGTGGCCGTGGGCGCGGGCGTGATGCTTTACATTTCGTGGCACGACTGAGGGACTGCGGCGGTGGAGAGCTGAGCTGCGCCTGGGCTGAGGCAGACTTGTACAGAGGGTATAAGGGGATAGACGGACTACGGACGGCGTCAGGGGGGTTCATGGATGTAGAATACAAGGGAATCAGGAGCTCGGTCGAGCCTCTACCAGGAATCCCGACTAGAGGGGGGTCCGACAGAGGCCTTGTTTGGCAACATTTGCTCCATGCCTTGCTTACGGCTGCGTTATCATTCATGACACGTTTGTTCGTTTGTCGTCAGGTGCGATGTATCCTCATTGGACCTTGGACGTGGCAATGAAAGGCATCTACACTCCAGCCAAGGGCCAGCTATTCCGGCGTCGTTGTGTCATTTCCGCGGACTCGTCGCCTGCATTGACAGCGAGCCCGGCGGCAGCTCCCGCGTGCTGCGACACCAGTTGCATGATTGATTACGCATTGCGCAGGGCAGTCTTGATGTGCAAGGCGCCGTCTCGCGTGCTTACGGAAAACGGACGCGGCATGACTAATTCCCAGCGAGGACGGAGGAGAAAGAGGAAAAGAGAGGCAGGTGGCGGTGACGATGATGGGGCGCAAAGGTGGGAATAGCTTCAATTCGCAAAGGATGTGCGGCGCGTTGCTTTCGTGACGATGACGGCGCTTGTTTAGGCAGAAAATCCGAAATGTTCAGTCCATCAGCGCCGGGACACGAGAAGCGCGACGAGCCGAGCTAGGCAAAGATGGCCACGGCAAGAATGGCTGCAGGTCTGCGGTACAAGGTACTTGGTACGGTAAAAGAGTGCGACGTCGTGGGTTGCAGGCGGCCACGGTGTGGGAATAAGCGGCGGGCGCACGAGGCAAACCTCAAGGGTCCTCGATGGCGAGTGCGGCTAACGAGCCGGCGGCGGGAAGCGGCCGTGATTCCGTGAACCATTCGAGTTGGCATGTCCAGGCTAAGCCGCCAACGGCCTAGTCGGCGCTCTCGGCGAGCAGGTTTCCCGACACGACAAAAGTCACCAAAGACGAAAGCAGCCATTTTGCCACCAGAAATACAGAGCTCACGTCCGTGGAAACTCGAGCACGTACGCAAAAGCGCCAACGCACATTTCATGCGCTTCTTGGAGGTCGGTCGTGCATCGGGCGCGAGGTCGACCTGGCCGTGCGAGCCGAATAAGCTTGGTGGCGGCCGTGCGCCGAGAGCAAGCCCGCGCTAGGCCGTAGACGGAGATGAAGCGGCAAACACTGCAGCGAGCCAAAATAGGACGATGGGATGGAAGGAGCACAGAAAGGGGAAATAAAGACGACGGCAGTTGGCGAATCGAAACATGGCTGCAGCTGTGTCACAACAGCCTCTTTCTCCGTTGATCACCGGCATCATCCAGCCGGCCATTTCGCGACGGGGGACAAGGTGCACCGTGCAAGCTTGCCTTGAATAAACTGTGTCCCGAAGGCGGCAACGTCTCGAGCAGCGTCGGTGAAGAAAACAGACCGACTTCAGGCCCGCACGTGAAGGTCACCGTCACTTCTAGATGTTTCCCTCTCACCTCTCCCAGTCGACACCTCTCATTCGCGATTCCGACGCATCCCCGTGGAGAAGCCGGGGTGTCCGCCATCGGGCAACCAACAGCTCCACGTGTCACCATGGCATGCCCGATTCCATCAGACGTTGGCGACGCTGGCGGAGCGCGGCTGCGTTTCCGCTCCAAGGAACGACAGGGAGGCCGTCACTCGCGCATTCTCATTCGTCCAAAGCTGCTGCTCCCCGCCGACGAGAAAAAAAAAGAGGCGGCGGTTGATGGAGTCCGTTATAAGTCGGCGGCAACTGATATAGGGCTCGACAAGTCGCGATAATGCGGCGCCGTCTCGTGATGCCGGCATACAAGGCCTCGATACGAATCGAGTATACCGTCATTGGTTATGTCGTAAATTCTACGCTGGAGAGCCCGCTCTTGGCCAACGCTTGGCTTTCACAACACAAACACAAAGCATACAAAGCTTACCAACAAGTCGCCGCCTGACAAACGGACCAATCTTCGGCATCGAGTCCATGGCGAGGGGCAGCGGGCAGGACCCGCCGACTTCGATTCAGGTGCCCACTCGCGAGCCTCTAGGCCCTCAAGGGTGCCTCCCTGTCCACTCGGGGTCCCGTCGCCAGCCGTTACGGCGTCGTTGTCGAGGTTTCCAAAGGGCGCGCGCCCAACTGCTCGACAATCAACAGTCATTCCGCCAAGTGTGGAAACATGGGCCAGTGAGGTGTACGCGCATTTCCCATGACGTCCGCCGTCTCGAGAAAGACAAGACCACCATTAGCCGCAGCAGCCGCCGCATGGCATGGCGTGGCATGGCATCGACAGGCCGGTGACTCAGGAGCTCCCAAGGGGGTGTGTGCAAGAGCACGCCATTGCCACGGAGCTATGGGTGTGTGCATCGTCCGTCTCCGTCCTCCTCTCGCCATTCGGGAGCCCGCAAATCCCACCAGGGCGCGGGCGTGCGCTGCATGTCATCTCGTGATGGCGCCTCCAGCAGTCGGCGCGCCCCGGTCATCGGGGTGCGCAGGGAGGCAGAGTCGAGGGCGATATCAGGAGAGGGGCGGTCCCCGGCGGTCGAGGCCGTCGACGATGCCGAAATCAGGCAGTTGCGGAGCCGGCGTCCGAAGGGGTGCGAAGACGACGGGGAAGAAGGAAAAAATTAAGAAAAGAGCGTGACCCGGAAAGAAAGTGGCTTCTCACGATGGCGCGCTGCACACCCCGCCCGGTCAGCGGTGAATGTAGGTAAACCCCCGGACAGGGCCAATTTACGGCTGCCAGCCCGGTCCTGGGTACGCCGTACTCTTCGTTATTTCTTGTACGTACGTGCTCGTGTCAGACCACATGCGACGGGCGGGAGAAGACCGACCGAGAAGTGCAAATAAACAATCATGCGATGGGAGAAGGAGGATGCAAGAGGTAGATCCATCGTCATCAGGACATCCACAAAAGATGCTGGAGGTGAAATCTCGATTCAAAAAGCACGCTGCGAGCTTCGAGGAGGCCGTGGACGTGGATGGAATTACTTTTCGGGGCATCGACTTGTGGGACGCCTGCTGTGTCTGCCCGTGGGGTCCACACTGGCGCGCACCCGATACAGTACATGCACGTTGTAGCCTATTCATCTCTGCAGGCTCGCCATCACGTTCCGTCAAAAAGATGAGCATGGCCATCGAGAAGAGCGGCGACGGAACGCTCTCGAACGAGAGGGATCCATCGGAAGCCGGTATGCATGCTTGGGCTTCCGTCAAACCTTAAGGCAACTCCCGCGGCAGGCAGGCCTCGGCGCCTCTGCCAAGGACGACAGAGTTGTCGAGATGGACTCGGGCAGAGGTCCCCGTTGTCCTTCAATTGCCGTTGCTGCTTTTCGAGATGCCGTGATGGTGACGGAGCGCCGTCACACTACGCACTGTGCCACACACGCGCCCACGACCCAGCAGTTGCCGGTACCGGACACGCTTTCCCTGGAGGTGGAGGTTTTCTCGCGAGGCAAGGCAGCCATCCATGCACAGACCAAAAAAGACCCTCCCCACCTCGCCTCACCGGAGCTTCAAGCGCGACCAAGCCAAACCCAAAAGACGACAATCAAACCACCTGGACGTGACGCTCCCAATGGCTTGCCGGGTGGCTCTAGAGGAATCCGTCCAGGACCCCCTCCTCCCTCTCCTTCCCCTCCCATCCCGCTGCGCCGGCCCCCCGTCCCGCGGAGCTTGCGCTGGAGGGGCCACATACAGTGCTGCACGTACAGTACTGCATGTGTGGCCCGTCGTCTTATCCATCGTGTTTGGTCATCTCTGCGTGGACCACGGCGTGGTTCAAGTGAGCGATTGGGTTTTTAAATGCTTCGCCTGCGCCCCTCGCACCGCACACACTCTCCTGCCTCTTGCCGTCGCACCCTTTTCTCCTTGCCAAGTCGCAGCTGCTTCCTTGATTTCCATACAGCTCCTTATAATCTTGGCCTCCCTCCATTCTGCTCTTCCACCTAAGGCCGCAAGCAATCTCGTCCGGCGATTGCTCTGCTACTCCCCGTCGCCAAGCGCGAACCCACGCAACTTTAATGCTCTCTTGGCCCTGCTCCCATATTCTCGCGCCCGCCACTCACCCGCCTCCCGAGCTGCCCGTCTTGCTCTCTCGCTGAGACGACGACGAGCCCAACAGCCTCCTTCCGGTGGTGGCCAGTCTCCTTGACCGGACGACGACACCACCAGTAAATCGCACAAAGCGTCGCGGCGCATCGCACGCCGATTTCCGACTCCCGAATCCCTCGTCGCACCCACCACCGCCCGCCCCTCGAGCCTTCAAGGCCCTCTCCACAGCCAAAGACGCAAGGCAAGGGAAATGGTACCCCAGCACAACGCAGAAGCAGTCATTTCACGGGTTGGAGTTCGCGCCAAGCCCACCGTTCAGCAAAAGCCCTCGGTGGAGATACACATTGACCGCCACTTCAACTCCAAGGTCTACACCTCTGGATCGACCATCACCGGCCATGCCCTCGTCTGCACCCAGCGGGACACGCCTTACGATGACTTTGACATCATCTTCACGGGCATCGCGGCCACGCGCCTCGACTTTGTCCAGCAGTACCCGTCGCATTCGTTTCGACCCTTCATGAAGCTGCGCATGCCTATTGCGCCCTCGGCTCTCCCTCGACCGAAAGTCTTTGAGGCTGGCAAGACGTACAAGATTCCCTTCACCTTCATCGTCCCGCACCAGCTCACACTCGGCGCCTGCACCCACCATTGCTCTGTCCCGGCCGTCCGCGAGCAGCATTTGCGCCTTCCGCCGACTGTCGGCTTCTGGGAGGCCGACGATCAGGCGCCCGAAATGGCCCAGATCGAATACGCCATCAAGGCCAGGGCGTACCGTCGCGGTGAGACAGGGAGCCACCCTACCAAGTTCATGGAGGGCTATCACATGGTCAAGGTGCTCCCGGCGCTCCCCGAGGATGCGCCTCTCGACATTACCTTCCGAGATGAGCGATACAACCTCTCCAAGTCCAAGACGATCCGCAAGAACCTCTTCTCCGCCAAGGCCGGCAAGCTGACCGCCACGGCTTCTCAGCCGAGCGCCGTCATGTTGACTGCAGACGGACATAGCGCCTCGACCTCGGCCGTCAGGCTGTCGCTCGAGTTCGAGCCTTCGTCGATGGATACGGCGCCGCCCAAGGTCACGTCTGTTTGTGGAAAGCTGACATCGGCCACCTTCTTCGGCGCCGCTCCCACCGACTTGCTCCCCAATCTCGGCAGTCGCTCCGTGTACACGGCGAACCCGTCACTGAGCTACACTACCACCAGCAATCTGTTCTCGCAGACGGTTGGCAAAGTCACTTGGCAGCCGCGCAACCCTTCTGGCCGAAGAGATTCCGGCTACTCAAGCCTCGGGATCGAGGAAGATGCCTCGGAGACGGACGGCGAGGCTCGCGCTCGCGCGGGCAGCAAGACCAAGAAGGCCAAAAGATGCCCGATTCAGCACGTGGCCGTTTTGGAGATTCCCTTTTCCATCCCCATGACCAACCGGAAGCTCTTTTTGCCGACTTTCCACTCTTGCCTCATCTCGCGCACTTACACGCTACACCTGAATGTTTCGGTCGGTCCTGGAAACACGACCTTTGCCCTCGCGATTCCCCTGCAGATTGGCGTCGAGACGATTCATCAGCCTCAATCCGAGGGGGGACTGCCGAGTTTCGAGACTGCCATGGCTGAAGACGAAGAGGCCGAAGTCGACGCGCACCTACAACCACGCATTCTTCGCATCCCGCAAGGCTTCCAGCCCAGCTCTGGTCTGCTGCCTGGCTACGACGACATTGGGCGGCGCGCCATCGCGGTACCTTGATATTTGGCATCTGGCATCGTGGCGCGATTCCGTCAGCCAACAATACGACTTTCTCATATTATCCTTAAAACGGGCACCACTGCATCGAACGCGATTTATTTCAAAAGTATGGACTTTTAATCGCCAGCAACTCGACCTTTACTGCTTTGTCGATGATTTTTCGGTTTCCTGTCATTGCTGGCGGGGGTCATGGGGGACTTTACGCTTCACGACACCGTTGGTATTTTACACCATGTATTTGATGAGCAAAGAATGATGGACTTGGACTGCTTTGAGCATGGAGTTTTGGCTTGCTTTCGAATGGGTGCATATTGGACATGCGTGACATGGATGCTCGGAGGGTGACGTCTATGTTTGCATGGTTGACACCGCAGGTGAGAAGCTTGTAGGTGACGGTGATGATGACGGACGGTGGAACTCGTCCACGAGACGCGGCGACATGATGTGCCCGGATACCGCGTGGTGATGGCGCAACAATAAATATGATGGCTTGTTGTACAACGTTTTCGGCTGCCCGGACCTATCTATCCCATGGGAGGCGTCTTGACGAACCAATAATCCAGTGACCAATGACCCGTAGTATTGATGGTGAGCAATTGTGGCCAAGCAGAGGTGTGACAGTTGACGACGAGCAATGTTTCAATCGCACCACAGCCGGAGGGATTATCGTTCTTGTCGAGCACGCAATGCAAGTCCGGGCGGAGGCATCGGGACCGCGGCGCCGGCACTTGAGCGTCGGCCAAGCCAAAGCTCCTAGGGCTGAGCAGCCGGACCGGGGAGGATGACATGAGCCGGGGGTCCGGCAGCCACTTCCGCTAGCGGCTTTTGGAGAGGTGCCGAGGATGCACTGTATTTTCGACATGGTCCCCTGTGAAATGGGACGACGGGTTACTTTGTGCATGCAGGGGGGGTTTCTGCAGTCTGCTATTTCTACACACGTGGAGAGAGGCCTTGCCCTTTCTCCTTGGCACCTCGCATCTGACGACCATCTCTTCAATCCGTCCCGTCACCATCGATTCCAACCCAGCCTCGGTTCCATTGCTCAGCTGCACCCTCCCCGTCCCGCGTTGCCGACGTACGTAGCCTTTCATCCATACCCACCATTCCAGTCGCGTTATCGACTCGACCACAACCACACCGCGCACGACCGCGAGCGAGCCGTCTCCATCTTGCGCCATGGTGCCCGACCTTGATTGCTTCCATTGAAGAGCTGTTGGCGGGGCCATTTATTCTTCGCAAAAGCACCGCGCGAGCAACACATTGTCGACGCCGAGTCCCGGGGGGAATCCATAGTCGGTGACGACGTCTTGTGCAAGCCACGCCGAGGAAACACGCGAGCGCCATGGTTCGGGCTTCTGGCTACGGCCTGAGCGGCCTGCTCTTCCTCTCCCAGCTGTGTCCGATTGGAGCATTCTACATCCCCGGTGCGAACGCTCAACGACCCTTTCGCTGCCCTTTTGCTGACAGGCCCGCAGGCTGGTCCATCAAGAGCTACAAGGACGGCGACGACGTGCCGCTGCTCGTCAACAAGGCGTACTCGGACAACACGCAGCTGCAGTACGCCTACTACGACCTGCCCTTTGTGTGCCCGCCGACAGGCCGGCACCGCGCCGCGGGCGGCCTGCTGAGCGGCCAGAGCATCTCGCTCAACCTGGGCGAGGTGCTGCGCGGCGACCGTATCGTGGCCTCGGACATGCGGCTGTCCATGGGCCGCGACACGGCGTGCGCCGCGCTGTGCACCCGGGAGCTGACGCGGGACGACGTCGGGCGGGCGCGCGGCATGGTGCGCGACGGCTACGTGACGGAGTGGATCGTCGACAACCTGCCGGGCGCCACGAGCTTCGTCACGACGGACAAGACGAGCAAGTACTACGCCGCGGGCTTCAAGCTGGGCTACGCCGACGCCGCGCGGGCCACGGGCGAGCGCCGCTACTTCCTGCACAACCACCACACCATTGTCATTCGCTACCGCAAGGCGGCGGGCCGGGCGGGCGACCGCGGCGAAAAGGTCGTCGTCGGCTTCGAGGTGTATCCCAAGAGCATCGGCAGCGACGCTCGCCGAGACGAGTCGGGCTGTCCGCTGGACCTACAGCGGGTGGATGCCGGGCTGGAGCTGCGCATCGAACCCAACGCGACCGCCGAAGCCGTCGACGACGAGTCCGCGGGCTCGCTCAAGGTCCCGTATACGTACTCGGTCTACTTCCGCGAGGACAACAGCATCGAGTGGGCGCACCGCTGGGACCTGTACTTTGTGAACCAGGAGGAGGGCTCTCGCATCCACTGGCTGGCCATGATCAACTCCCTCATCATCTGCGGCGTCCTGACGGGCGTCGTCACCATCATACTGGCCAAGACGGTCCGCACAGACATTAGAGGGTACCGGGATGCCACGGGTGAAGAAGGCAAGACGAGGCGGCAGCGGAGCCGACCCGATGGGCGCGGGGCCAAAGACAAGGCGCCCGGGCTGCTGGACCAGGGGATGGAGGCCGCCGACGACGGCGACGTGTCGTCGGACGACGAGGCGCTCGAGGACGTGACGGGGTGGAAGCTGCTACACGCCGACGTGTTCCGCAAGCCGCGCTTCGGGACGCTGCTGGCGCCCATGGTCGGGTCGGGCATGCAGCTGCTCTTCATGGCCGTGGGCCTGGTGCTGCTGGGCGCGCTGGGGGTGCTGAACCCGAGCTTCCGCGGGGGCTTCATCAGCGTCGGCGTCGGCCTCTTCATCTTTGCCGGCCTCTTCTCGGGCTACTTCTCGGCGCGCGTCTTCCGCAGCTTCGACGGCGTCGACTGGCGGGCCAACGCGCTCGTCACGGCCCTGCTATTCCCCGGCCTGACGTTTGGCCTCGTCTTCGTGCTCAACCTCTTTGTGTGGGCGCAGGCGTCGAGCACGGCCATCCCCTTTGGCACCCTCGTCGCCATGCTGGCCCTCTGGCTGTGCGTCCAGGTGCCGCTGGTGCTGGCCGGCTCGCGCTACGGCTACCACGGGGCCGGCGCGTGGGAGCACCCGACCAAGACGGCGGCGATTGTCCAGTCGGTCTGGCAGGACAAGACGGGCTACTACTACGTCTTTGGCTTCCTGGCCGTCGTGGGCGTCATCCTCGTCGTCACCGTCGCCGAGGTGACGGTCGTGTGCGTCTACGTGCAGCTGTGCGCCGAGGACCACCGGTGGTGGTGGCAGTCGTTCCTCGTGGGCGCCGCGAGCGCCGTCTGGGTCTTTGTCTTTTGCGTCTGGTACTACGCCTTTAAGCTGCACATTACGGGCCTGGTGAGCAGCATGCTGTTCTTCGCCTACAGCTTCGTCGCGTGCTGCATGTACGGGCTGCTCGCCGGCACCGTGGGCTTCCTGAGCGCCTATGCCTTTGTGCGGCGGATATACGGGTGAGTCTTTGTGGTGTTGCTCTGCTTGCGTCGACGTCGCTGATTGGGTCTCTCGCAGGGCCATCAAGGTGGACTAGGAGCATATAAAGCGGAAGAGCAAGAGACGGAGATTGTTATGTGTTCATCTCAGAGCTCTGGGCTACAGCCTCGGTCCACGGAACGAGAGCCATTTGCTCTGGAGTCTGGGCGTTTTTTGTTCCAAACAGGCGTTGGATGCATGGAGCATAGGAAGCCATTATTGACACGTTGCCAATACTCGATCGTTTGATTTTTCACAGGATCCTTGATGCTACCCGATGCGCCGCACTCACACAAGACGCTGACGGCCTCCGACCACCAAGTGGCGCCGTGTTGAAGCCAATTGTTCAATGCCGAATGTTGCTAATCAAGGTTCCTGGATCGACAACTCTCGCAACGCCAGGCGTCGGGGCAAGGGCGTGAATGACGTGTCGAGATTGTCGAGCAAAGGGCGCGGCTGACTCGACGAGCACAAAGACATGATGCGCGGCAAACAAGCAGGTACCAAGTCACTCCCCTCCCGCCGGGCCGATGTCGGGTCGGACGACAGGCCACCGGCAGCCGCCTTTCCCTCTCGGTCGCCTGCCGGATTCCGCGGCGGAATGGGCGCCCATGATACAAGGCGCCGTGGCGCGTTAGCCGAGCCGCCGACGTCTTTGCCGAGCCTCCAACGTCGCAAGTCACTCGGTACTTGGGCCTCTTGCATGGACCGTCACGTTGCAGGCTTCCATCGGCTGCACGACTTTTTATATCAGGCGCTGCCTTTCCCCCCCCCCCTCTTGCAACGGTCGCCTGGCCATCTTCCGAAATCACGAGAGGACGAGAGACGATAGCGCGCCATGGACGTCGACGAGTTTCGCATCGCCGCCAAGCAGGCCATTGACCAGAGCAAGTCCAGCTCCAACACTCCACGCCTCGTCATGCTCACAGACCGCTGACCATTTGCAGTCGCCGACTACCATGAATCGGTGCCCTCGCGACCCGTCGTCGCCGCCGTAGAGCCGGGCTACCTCGCGCCCCTGCTCCCCCCCTCGGCGCCGCTGGACCCGGAGCCGTGGGAGGCCATCACGGCCGACATCCAGGCCAAGATCATGCCGGGCATCACGCACTGGTCCAGCCCGGGCTTCATGGCCTTCTTCGCCTGCACCAGCAGCTACCCGGCCGCCATCGCCGACATGTGGTCCGCCGCCTTCAACGGCGCCCACTTCAACTGGATCTGCAGCCCCGCCGTCACCGAGCTCGAGGCCGTCGTCATGGACTGGCTGGCCCCGGCCGGCGCGTCGGTCTGCCCGAGTGCTTCCTGTCGCGCGGGCCCACGCGCGGCGGCGGCGTCATCCAGGGGTCCGCCAGCGAGGCCATCGTCACCGTCATGGTCGCCGCCCGCGACCGCTACCTCGCCGCCCACCTGCCTTCCTCCTCCTCCCCCGACGCCCTCGACGACGACGACACGTGGCGCCTGCGCAGTCGCCTCGTCGCCCTCGGCAGCTCCAGCACCCACTCGAGCACCAAGAAGGCCGCCCAGATCCTCGGCGTGCGCTTCGTCGAGGTGCCTGTCGGCCCGGACTCCGACTTCGCCATCGACGGGCCCGCCCTGTCGCGCGTCCTCGCCGACCTCGACGCCCGCGGCCTCGAGCCCTTCTTCCTCACCGCCACCCTCGGCACCACCGACACGTGCGCCGTCGACGCCTTTGCCGACATCGCCGCCGTCCTGGCCCCGCGCGCCGGCACCCCGCGCGACGTCTGGGTCCACGTCGACGCCGCCTACGCCGGCTCCGCCCTCGTCCTCGACGACCACAAGCACCTCGCCGCGCCCTTTGCCCGCTTCCACTCCTTCAACTTCAACCCGCACAAGTGGCTCCTCACCACCTTTGACTGCTCCGCCCTCTGGGTCCGCGACCGCGCCTACCTCGTCCGCTCCTCCCTCAGCATCAAGCCCCCCTACCTGCGCAACCAGCTGTCCGACAGCGGCCTCGTCACCGACTACCGCGACTGGCAGATTCCCCTCGGCCGCCGCTTCCGCTCCCTCTCCATCTTCACCCCGGCCCGCTTCGCCCTCGTCACCCTGCGCGTCGTCGGCCCGGACCCCGCCGCCGTCAACGCCCGCACCGAGGCCCTCTACAACCGCATCAACGCCAGCGGCAAGTTCTTCCTCACCAGCACCGTCATTGGCGGCAACTTTGCCATCCGCGTCTCCACCAGCGTCGCCTCGGTCCGCGACGAGCATGTCGAGCAGCTCTTTGACCTGCTCGTCGAGGGCGCTCAAGAGCTCGTTACAGGCGCCGAGCCACAGTCCAACGGGAAGACGGTATAGACAGTCTAGATGGAGTAGACATTGCATACGTTATATAGAGAGCCTTGGTGCTCGCCAGCAGCCTGATTCTCTGCAAGCCATCAGAAAATGACTCCGGCTCTCATCGGCTCGGCCAGGTTGATATAGGCCACGCCACCGACTCAAGCCTGGCTTGCTCACTTCTTGTATACACAACCTCGCGCACACTGAATAGCACGGCGCAGATTCTCTCGGTCAATCATCATCTTCAGTAAAGTCTGTTTTGGTACCGACTCTATCTCATACATAAGCCACCATCGCTTGCTTCTCGTTGTCTTCGTGACTCATTACATATCTACAGGCGTTCGCCAACAAAGCTGACACTTGTGCGACAGCCAAATATTACACAGGCGACCTGGCACTAGCACGTCTCGAGAGCACCATCATATGCTTGCTCTGCGAGGCGCCGTCGTCCGTCTCATTGCCTCCTTTGCACCCGTTTCCTCGGTCAAAGGCAGCGCCCCATTTTCCCGCAGTTTCTGCAAAAAATCCTTGCCGTACTTGTAGCCCATCTGATACAGCTCGTCAAACTTGTAAAAGTCGAGTGTGTTGTAATCGTCAATCGGGGGCCGCATGTAGATGCAGCCAGTCATTGTCTTGGCCCGCTCCAGAGCATCCACACTCGATACATAGGCCAGTCGGCCCTGAATCTCTGCCAGCGTCGGAGGGTTCGGATGCGATGACAACGGATTCCATCGATTGAAAAAGGCCCACATTCCCGAAAGCGAGTCGCCATACGTCTGGGGTGTATCGTCGTCCAAGGCACCGACGTCAATCGCAAAGATGGTGCTGATGCCCAGTCGTCTCATGTAGGAGACGGTCAGGTTGTCGACATATCCACCGTCTAAAAGCATGCTTCCCTCATCACACAGTGGCGGGAGCAGGCCCGCAAGAGACATGGACGCTCGAATATACCTCCAGGCGTATCCGCTTGTGTGGATCTCCTGTCGGCTCTTACTGATATTTGTGGTGTTGCAGTAATACTCGAGCCAAAAGTCTTCGATTTGCATGTTGCCGAAAGTCTTGAAAATGCCACGATTGAACTCGTGTCCTGTCGTGTAAGACGCCGATGGATACGTGAGATCGAGGGCAAAACGCCAAAGACTTCCCATGCGGCCAGCGAATTTCTTGGCGAAGCCGAACATGGGCACCACGTCGGCGTGCCGCGCGTACAGGGCACCGACAAAAGCACCGATCGAAGTGCCGCCGACAAGGTCAATGGGAACGCCAGCTTCTTCCATTGCTCTGATGATGCCAATCTGACTTAAGCCACGTGCTCCGCCTCCACCAAGCACCAGGCCGATGGATTTGCCACATAGTCTGCGCGCAAGCCGATGGAAATCGCCCTTGTAAGGGCTATCAGGGGAGTAGTAAGGTGTATGGTGAACCTTTCCCGAGGTATACTTTTGGATTTCAGCCTGCAGCACTTGAACCCGCTCCTTGAGTGCTTGGCCCAGCCTCTTGGATGGAGGATGAACCGGGATAGCGTTGGTGCTGAAGGCCATTTGGATGTGGTAATGTCCGCCATTGATCCACATGCGATTTCGCAGCCAAGATCTCGTCAAGCCGGGTCTTGAGAAGCGTTCGGCGTGCAACAGGACAAGCATCTTGCGAGCCGTTGATTTCATGCCCAGCATGAAACGTTCATATTCCCCGATGGCAGGGGAACCCTCCGCCAGACCCACCAGCAAGATGCTGTCGGCCTGAGTGATGCACGTCTGCGTCCACGGTGAATTGACGTTGGTGTCTGAGAGGTGTGGGAGTCAGTAAAGCCTCACAGCAGCATGAAAAATAACCAGGATATCATGAAGAATGTCGTTCAGGAAAAAATTAGAGTTAAGTAACCATCAGAGGCTTTGCCTTTGGGGAAGAATTTCTCATCATAAGACGGGGGGGGGTGGACACGAGCGTGAGCAAACTTACCAGCCACATATACGACGAGTCCAAACTTCTCCTCCAAGTCTGCGAGATATTGGGATAGCCTGAGCTTGCCAATCTTGTTGAACGCATGCTTGCCTAGGTGATTGAGAATGGCGGCTTGGTTCAGCGATGTGGCACCGTTCGGCGGACCGACCTGGGTCAGTGCGTTCATCAATCGGTTGCCGAATTCCACGACAGGCACACCAGCAGTGACCGGCAGAATGGCCACTGTTCGCAAGTTCATCGTTGACTGCCGCTGACTGTGAGGGGTCCCGTAGCTGGCCTGTTTGCCAGTGTTCTTGGACGAATCGTCGACAACGGCTCTCATGCGAGAAGCAATGATTTTGGAGATTTTGATGGTGATGTTCGGATGCTCCTTTGCAAGGCTATTGAACAAGGTCCGCGGGAATTTGACCAACTCGGTGTCACGAATGGCGTGAAGCGTGCCAGTGCGAGCGGTTTCAGTGAGCACTTCCAGCTCGCCCACGCTCTCTCCTTGTCCATACTCGGCGAGTACAGCCATGCCGCCTTCTTTCTTGTCCTCGACCAAGCGCAGACGACCGTTGAGAACAATGTATATAGCATCACTCTCATCGCCGTCGTGGAAGAGGACCTGACCAGCATTGACTTGAACCCATTCCAGAGCAAAGTCAATGTGAAGAATAAGACGCGGCAGGATGCTCGTCAACCGTTTCGCCATGGTTAGAAGCATAATGGGATACCGATCGACAATCCTCTCTAGACAAGCTCGTGGCAAAAAACCAACATAGACGTCGGTCTTTGCCACCACGTCGATGAATGATCTGTACGAGGATATGCTGCTAATATAACCGGCCAAGCCGCCAGGCTTGACCAGCGCCACGCTTCGGCGAGGGCCAGCCGGCTTCGTTGTGTCCTTAGCGTTGACGTAGCTGCCGGATTCCGATCTGCCGACACCGTGCGTGGAGGGATGTGCTCTGGATTGACCTGGAGCGGGGAAGTGAAGCATGTCGGGGGACGATTCGCTGCTAGAGGTGCCAATATCCAGGAATCCGTCAATCACATAATATAGGCCTGGGTTTCTTTCGCCTTGCTCAACCAAGACTGAGCCCTTGGGGAAGAAGACGATTTCTACCTCGTCCTTCATGTCGTGAGCCAAAGCTTGAGCGCTTGGGGGATTGTGCATAGCCATGCCGCTCGAAGCCACCGACTCTGTGTCTGCGTCGCGTGAGCTATCAAAGGGGCCCATGAAACCAAAAGCGTTGCTCGTGTAGAGCGCTTTGGATCGTCTATGGTCAATCGACACTAGGCGAGGCGACCCGTCAATGGACTCTGGCTCTCTTGATGCAGTGCCTCCGCCATCCAACCCCAAGGACGTGAACATGCATTCCAAGATGGACGACCTGAACAGGTTATCTTCGTCGGCAGACTCGCGTGGATCGTTGGATATCCGAGCGTGCTTCTGCGAATCAAAGGGATTGAAGAATCTCGAATCCATGGGATTGGCGAGTTCGTTTGCTGGCGCAAGCAAAGAACCAACCGACTGTCTCATGGTGGCCGTGCGGCCTGCGAAGCGGGCCATCTGAGTATGCGCAAGCAAGTCTCCGGGGTTCGTGCGAGAGTCATGCGCAGATATACGCGCCCGAGGCGAGTAAGAAGTGCTTGCATCCGTCGACGGGGACCGCTTCTTGGTCATGGAAAGCAACATGGCCTCCTTGCGAATGGTCGAGCTGCTGGACCGACGTCGCCGAGTAGCTGCCGCATTGTGCAGAGCGATACCATTAGTCTCCTCGTCGCTGCCAATCTTTCCGCGCTCGCGACGGAACTTTTCCTTTAATCGCGTCAAGGCATCTCCCCGCAACATGTTGGGCAGCTGACACACAGTATACTTGACCATGATCTTTTCGGTTTGCAAGACTTCATTGGTGAGGCCGAGATAATTGAAAGCGTGGGATAGCGTGACTCTTTGAAATCGAGAAAGAATCACCTGTACAATGTGTGCCGTGGCCTTGGGGTAGATCCTGATGAGTCGGCGAAATGCACTTGCCGGAATGATTGCAATGGTTGTATCCATAGTGGCCCGCGCTAGGATATCTGGATGCGCAGAGCTTGATGTTTTTCGATGAGCAAGGCTGGGCCTGCGCGACGATCGTGCGGATATGTGTGGAGCTGGATCGAGTGAGATGGGCGGGATCCTGGCCGTCGTCCTTCCAACGGCAACCTGCACGCGCCGGGCGGAATCATGCTTCAAGGCAGACTGACGTGCCGCGCTGTCCAACTTTGGCGTATTGGGCATAGAGATTGGGACTTGCGACCCGTCTTGGAGCCCCGAGTCCTCGAAGGGGGCATGCTCCGGGATATCGCTGGTGGAAGAAGCCGGGATTTGCGGCGAGTCTTCATCATTGAGGCGAAGCTTGACATCCTCGGTGAACAATGACATGATGGAAAAGAGCGACGACATGGGAGCGCCGTTGCGAACCTCAGTCAGAAGCTGGTATGTCTGCTGGCCGGCAGTGACGTCCTCTTCGTCGGAGGATTCAAAGTCCACAGGCTGAGGCTCCATGGTGGAATGAGGATCACGGCCAGACTTGACAAAGATTTCCACCATGCCATCAACCACAATGCAGAAGCCCTTTTCTTCCTCAAGATTGATGGTTTCGCCGGCAATGAGCTTCCTCGTCTGCATGCTACGAGTGAGCTCGTGGAAGACGGATCGCTCAAGGTAGCCAAAGATCTTGATGGCACTCAAGAACTCGTCCAGATAGCTCGAAAGACCAAGCTTGGCATTCTCATCATGCGTGTCTGGGAACAAGTCGATCTCGGGCTCCTTGCGCTGAGGCTCAGGAGGGAGACGCGAGTACATGTTGAGGATGCGGTACCTCACAACCCAGCTCACAGCAGACACAATAGCCACCACGATGAGCATGCTGAGAAGGATGTTAAAAGTGAAGCTCTGGTGAGAAGAAGGGTATACATACAGGGTCGTGGCGTTCATGGTGACGGTCCAGCTTGTGGAGAAGAGCGTATAGAGGGTCAGCGGGACGTTGATGGTGGTCATGCGCAAGGTCCAGTACAACAGAGTCGAGGTGAAGTTGATGATGCCGAGGAGTAGCCATGCAACGACTCCGAACCAGCCGGAGCCATCGCGAGTTGCCACGGTGCTCAAAGCCGTCGTCAAGGGAGCAGACAGCTGCCCACGCGGCGACTCGAGGGCCTGCGCGACGCTGCTCGAGACGCCATCGAGGGCTTGTGCGGCATTTGAAAGGCCAGACGCCATGGCTGCAGAGTCTGCGGCTCAGAACGGGCCAGCATCCTGTGCGGCGGCGCGTAGTGGCCGGTGCAGCGGGAAGGGCAGGGAAGGGGGAGAGTTTTGAGGAGGGGTGAAGAGAGCAAGGTTTGCACAATCGTGGGTTGTGGCTCTTGACAACGGCTCGTGAGCTCTCACGCTCCCCCACTTTGGCCGAGATTTGTCCGGAACGACAACGGGCCGCGGGATGCGATTGCATCGTCCTCCCACGTGCGCCCAAATTATTGCAGTGGGAGCGAGGTCCCTGTGAATAATTTTTGGCTTGACAATGACACTACAAGTAATCGTGAAAGGGTGCCAGCTTTTTCTTTTCTATTATAGGTCCAGCCAATCCGCCATCGGCCAAGCCACTTGATGCCGTATGTACATCTTTGTGGTGAAGCTGCCGAAAACGGCTTGCCTGGAAATCAATTTACTTTTGTCACACGTCTGACCCCTTTCCATTGTCACACCAATGACCAGATTCATCATATACATTCAACACGTGTAAAGCTTGTGAAAACGTCGCCTACAGATATGTCCTGTAAAGCTTGCTGCATCGGGAACTTGTGCCGTTGTGCAGCGCCAACCCCGATTTGTTCCAGCGCCGCGTTGTGCACATGGCGGGGCACAAAAGTCCGCCGTGGTGGGGGAGAAACAGCGACATCCTTTTTGGTCTGCGGCGTCTCTGCAGCAAGATTGAGCAAGGCGAGAAGCACGACCAAGTCAACAGCCACATCGTCGAACTCCGCGCAGGCACAGCCTTTTTTAGCTTTTACCGAAGCGAATTCGTGCTCCATCTGTGGCATGCGACCGTGAAAAGCAACCGGGGCGCAAACTCTGGCCGCAATGCCCTTTGCGCAGCTGGTCCTAGGCAGCCCGGGCTCTGGCAAGAGCACATACTGCGATGGAAGTGAGTTGCATGCGTTCAGATCGGGACTCCTGAACATGAGGCTGACTCGTCGCGCTTCGCAGTGCACCAGTTCATGGGCGCTATCGGGCGAGCGTGCTCCGTCGTCAACCTCGATCCGGCAAACGACCACACCAACTACCCGGCCGCACTCGATATACGGAACCTGATCAAGCTCGAGGACATTATGCAACAGGACAGACTCGGGCCCAACGGCGGTATTCTGTACGCCCTAGAAGAGCTCGAGCACAACTATGAGTGGCTGCAAGAGGGTTTGTCGGAGCACGGTGAGGATTACTTCATCTTCGACTGCCCCGGCCAGGTAGAGCTCTACACGCACCACAACTCGCTTCGCAACATATTCTACAAATTGCAAAAGTCAGGGTTCAGGGTGAGGTTTGCTTATAGCCAGTCATCCGTGGCGATAACTAATTAGCAACAGTTTGTCTGCGTACACCTCTCCGACTCGTTTTGCGTCACACAGCCGTCTCTCTACGTCTCCAACGTCCTCTTGTCTCTCAGAGCCATGATACAAATGGACATGCCGCACGTCAACGTCCTATCCAAGATTGACAAGGTCTCTTCGTACGACGAACTCCCCTTCAACCTCGAATTCTATACCGACGTCGACGACCTGACGTATCTGACACCGTATCTCGAAGCGGAGTCGCCGGCTCTGCGGAGTGAAAAGTTCGGCAAGCTCAATGAAGCCATTGCCAACATGATTGAGAGCTATGGCCTAGTGCGATATCAGGTCCTCGCCGTGGAGAACAAGAAGAGCATGATGCATCTGCTGCGTGTCATTGATCGTGCAGGAGGATATGTTTTCGGAGGCGCCGAGGGCGCCAACGATACCGTGTGGGCAGTGGCGATGCGCAATGAAGATTCCATGCTGGAGGTCCAGGATGTTCAGGAGCGGTGGATCGACCAAAAGGACGAGTACGATCGGCTCGAGCGAGAGGCCGAGGAGGAGCAGGCGAGAATCGCGCTAGAGCAGGCCATGGATTTTGAGCAGTCTCAGCCCGCTGCGCCTGAGCCGACGAAGCAGGACGACGTCGAGATGGATCCCGACTTTGGTGACATGTCGATACCAGCAGATAGCGGAGTCAAGGTGGTTAGGAAGAAATGATACCCCAGTTTCAGCCGTCGTCACTGTCCATGGCGTCATCACTGATGTCCTCTGTGCTGTCGAGCATAGGTCGATCCGGAAGAGCCTGCGCGGGAGCGGTCACTGTAGCTGCCAAAGGCGATGACTCTTTCTGGGCGGCCAAGACGAGGGCTCGGGCCTGGCGAATGGCCTCTTCCTCAGCCTTGCGCATGGTGCCACTGACGCGGACGACACGAAAGATGCAAGGACGGCCATCGCGGACGGGAACGTGATCCATCAGCGACAAGCCCGCCCACAGCATCTGGTAGTGCGCCCTTGCGCACCTGATGATGAAGGTTGAAGTGGCCAGGGAGAGGTATTTGACTGTGAGTGGGAGGTCAGTCGGTGCCCGACACTTTGCTTTGTAAGGAGTAGGATGAAGACGCACTTGAAAGATGACCCTCGAGAGCCCCAGCTCCATAGTCGCCGAACAACGTTGCGACCTCAGCTCGAATGGCCTTGCTGAGAATCGCAGGCGTCAGCCTCTCGACGGTAGGTTGATGCTGGGCGACAAAGTGCGGCACATTCGTTTTGCGTGCAGCCCCGGGGTCCGGTGGGTAGATGATGTTGACAAGCAGATATCTCTCCTTGATTCGGACCATGATGTGACGTTTGGATACCTAGGGGATGTGGAGGCGACTTCTTGGACAGTGATTGCGTAGACGGAGTGAGTAAAGGTGCAAAACACGACGGGTGGGCGAAGGGACGTGATGAGAGGCTAGGATGAGAATTTCGTAGGTAGCGAGTACTTGACCACGCTGGGATGCCCGACGTTTTTTGGTTAGAGTTCTTGGCGCTGCTCGACACGATAGCGGCAAATGCTGTGGTGCACAATGTATCCACTACTTGTGGCTTTCAGCGCGTCCATCTTGGACATCGACAGCGCGGACGCAAATTCCATTTTCATCTTCAATCTGAATGTCTTTCGCAAATATTGCTTTCACATGTCAATAGCAGAGATAGCCGTGTTCCTCGGTTGCATCCAGAATATCTTTTGTCGATGCAGTCAGTCTGGACTTTTCCAGTCGCCAGCAGTCACGCCGCTGCGAGCTACAAGGTGCCTGTAGACCCGGAGACCGACAGTAACTTGAGGAGGGGCTCCCTGGCCGTGTCATGCTCATTGCCAGAACTATCCTCCGAACAATTCCAAACCAACATGGACGCCTCCAAGGACGCACTCACAGCGTCCATCGTCATCGTCTCAACCACAGCGGCGCAGGATCCTTCCACGGATGCGTCGGCCGCCACTCTTCGCCAGGTCCTGACCGAGGACGGCGGCGGCCGATGGAAGGTCGCCGGCGAGGCCATTGTTCCCGACGATGCGGAGCGAATCCAGAAGCAAATCAAGACATGGACTGACGGCTCAAGTCCGCCGAATCTCATCATCACCACAGGCGGTACGGGCTTCGCCGTCGCAGATGGCACTCCAGAGGTAATTCTCATCACGCCCATCTTTGTTACCCATCACCGCTCACCACACGCTCAAGGCCGTTTCGCCGCTGCTTCAGAAGCATGCCTCCGGCTTGGTCCATGCCATGATGGCCACTTCTCTCTCGGTGACGCCCTGTCAGCCCGCTCGCCTCCGCAGCCTGATGCCGTGCTCTCCCGCTAACACCCCGTGCAAGTCGCCATGATGTCTCGTCCCGTCGCGGGTGTCCGGAATAGCTCCATCATAGTGACGCTGCCAGGGTCTCCAAAAGGCGCAAAGGAGAATCTGCAAGCAATCATCAAGACGCTCCCGCACGCCTGCCTCCAGGCTGCGGGGGCCGATTCCCGTACCTTGCACGCCGGTGGCATCAAGAAACTCGAAGCTGATGCGGACGTACAAGGGGGCACGCAGTCCCGCGGTCACGAGCACCATCACCACCATGGACATGGCCACGGACACGGCCATGGCGGGCTTGTGAGGCATACAGACCCGCGGGCCAACGCACTCTCAAACGATCCCCAGCTAGGCCCCACTCGCCGACATCGTGAATCCCCCTATCCTATGTTGTCTGTCGACGATGCCCTCGCGTTGATCGCCAAGCACACCCCGAACCCCGAGATTGTCAGCCGCAAGGTGGACGAGCACATCGTCGGGTCCGTCCTGGCTGAAGATGTCAAGGCTCAAGAGGACGTCCCGGCCTTTAGAGCCAGCATTGTAGATGGCTACGCCGTCGTTGTCCCCAATGATGGAAACATGACTGGCGTATATCCAGTAACGGCAGTCTCGCACGCGACACCCGGAGAGGTGAAGCCCCTGAAAGAGGGCCAAATCGCCCGCATCACCACAGGCGCTCCGCTACCGCCGGGCGCCACGTCCGTCATCATGGTAGAGGACACAGTCCTCAAGGTCATGACCGACGACGGGAAGGAGGAGAAGGAGGTCGAGATTCATGCCGACGGCGTAAAAGAGGGCGAGAATGTGCGCGAAGTGGGAAGTGATGTTCAAAAGGGCACCGTCATTCTCAGCGAGGGCGAACAAATCTCCGGTGTCGGCGGTGAAATAGGCTTGTTGGCAGCCGTAGGAGTGGCCGAGGCAAAAGTCTGCAGACGGCCTGTCGTCGGCGTCCTCTCCACCGGCGATGAAATCATCGAGTACAGCCGTCCGGGTCCACTGCGACTTGGCGAGGTCCGCGACACGAATCGCATCACCCTCATATCGGCCATTCGCGAATGGGGCTTTCAAGTCGCCGATCTAGGCATCGCCAAAGACCAGCCCGGCTCGCTCGAGGAGACGCTCCGTGACGGTCTGCGAAAGGCCGACGTCCTCGTCACGACGGGCGGAGTCTCCATGGGCGAGCTGGACTTGCTCAAGCCCACAATCGAGCGCTCTTTGGGCGGGACCATCCACTTTGGTCGAGTGGCCATGAAGCCCGGGAAGCCAACCACGTTTGCCACGGTTCCTGTCAAGGACAATTCCGGGAACCGCATCTCTAAGGTCATCTTTTCCCTGCCTGGCAACCCAGCCTCTGCTCTCGTCACCTTTCATCTATTCGTCCTCCCTTCATTGCACAAGCAGTCTGGGATCACGCCCGTCGGCCTGCCAAGGGTCCCCGTCGTGCTGGCCCACGACTTCCCCCTGGACCCTAGACCAGAATACCATCGCGCCGTCGTAACCGTCGGCGCTGACGGCCAGTTGACGGCGAGCAGCACAGGTGGACAGCGCAGCTCAAAGGTTGGCAGCCTTAGGTCGGCGAATGCCCTACTTTGCATGCCCAGTGGCAAAGACATGCTGCGCAAAGGTTCGAAAGTCGACGCTCTACTCATGAGCTCGATTCGACGAGGGTGATTGGGAGGCAACTCGGTGGGAGCTTGAATAATAAAAGATGAAGCACGAGGGAACGCCAAGTTGACTTGCAGTTGCAAGGCTCTCAAGACAATAAACCCGCCAAAATCTCTGCCACACTTTGAAGCGTAATATGTTATTTCTTGGCTGAATGACCCCGTTGATGTACAAGGCAGGTTTCAGGGGCCGACTATTGGTACAGCCTGGGAGAGGCAGTTATCCTCCGTGTCCCGTCTTCCAAACGCCGGACCAAGCATTATCGAAGCTATGCATGACTGTTTAGTAAAATCGTTGTTCCCGGTTTGCCATGAAAAGACACCACTTCATTCGGCTTCGACGCTATGAAAGTGCATCCCACTCTACTGCGTCTTGCCGAAGGGATTCGCTTTTCCTGAAACAAGTAGGCCAATGATGAGTCCAAATAGGCCCAGTACGGAGCTGAAAATCTCAATGACAAGAATCTTGACAAACCTGTCCACAAGTTAGCAGCTTTATCGAGGCGATAAATACGGTGACAGCGGTGAGGGAACGCACAAAGAGCCGTCAGCAGCATCGGCAAGTGCTGCACCACTGCCATTGATTCCCACAGCAACACCACAGACAAGGTTGCAGAGGCCCACAGTCAAGCCGGACCAGAATAAGGCATAGCCGGTATAGTAAGAGTTGGCGGAGAAGGCTTCGGCGCCCGAGACCCCCTCGACCTTTGACGAGAAGACGATGGACATGATGACGCCGTAGATGGCGACGACTTCGCAGAAGATGATGGAGATGAGGTTCTTGGTTCGGATTCGCGGGGCCTTGACGCCTGCGCCGAGGATGGACGAGCCTGTTATGAAGATGCCCCTTCAATAACATGTCAGCATGGACCAGTAGTGAATGTTGAGTCGTGTTTGGGCGCGCTCACCATGCCGCACCGACGACGGAGAGACCGATGCAAAGGGCGATACCCATATCCGCCCAGGCGTAGGGCGAGATGGATTCGAGAAATGCGCCGACATTGAATGCCTCACCGTTTCCGGTGAATAGCAAGTCTGCAGGCCAAATGTCAGCGCCCGTGATCTGAAGCTGATGCTGCGAGGCCGCTACCCACAAGCTCCGGCAATGGTCAGAAACGACCCAACGCCGCCCGCACCGTACAGCAGGCTCATGTTGACGAGTTCGATGCGCTTCTGGTATGGATGACGGCTCGGGACAGAAGCGTGTACGACCGCGGCGCTGGATGCACAAGGAAAGCCTGTTGGAATCGACAAGTTCCTTGCGGTTCGACTGGGTGACGAGCTCTGGGCGCGACGAAGGGCGACGTTGGAGGTTGGCGGCGACGTCACATGACGCGGTAGCACCAGCCTCGCCGGATGGTGTGCAGCATGGAGCCTTAGTCAGCAGAGGTTGTCATCGAGGACATCCAATTCCCCCGCCATGCTGTGCCAGGCGCGAACTCTCCCTTCAACAAAGACGGCCGCTGTAACATTTGGCCTCTTGTCATTTGGGAAAACACGATTGCTATTTCTCAAAAGAAGCATCAAACTACCGAGCTATCTAGCTCGAGAGGCTCATTATGGCGACGGGTGCGCAGTCATTCTACGAGCTCTACCGTAGGAGCAGGTCAGGATCCGTGGCGACATGCACATGGAGAACGAGGCCCATGAGCTGACTGAGCGGCAGTATCGGGCTCGCGTTGACTGACACCCTCGACGACCTCATCAGCGATGAACGCATCAACCCGCAGCTGGCGATGAAGATCCTGGGCAACTTCGACCAGGCAATCACCGAGACGCTGCAAAAGAGCGTCAAGAGTCGCCTGCAGTTCAAGGTCAGTCGCGGCAACATACTCGCAGAAGTCCACTGCGCTTAGAGGCGACGTTGACGGGTGCCGTGTACTACAGGGAAGTCTCGACACGTATCGATTCTGCGATGAGGTCTGGACCTTTCTCATCAAGAACGTGACTTTCAAGATGGACAACGGCAGTCAATCGGTGCAGGCGGACAAGGTCAAGATTGTCAGCTGCAACGCCAAGAAGCCTGGCGAGACGTAAGTAGTAGAATGGGTGAGGCAGACCAGATTCACGCAAGGACATGAATGAGGAAGCTCTATTGGCGAGGCGAAGAAGGCTTGGGAACTTGCAGCATCCGGACGGAATCTGATGGGTTTTGCATTTGGGACGGCGTTTCGGGCGGTTTCATTTACGGGCGGACTGAGCTGTGCTAGGCACCAGGCACTGCCATCTATGATGCGACTGGGGATTTCCCCTCGGGACAAGATGCAAAAGGAACGACGGCGATGGATAGACTTAGGATCACAGAGTTAGGCAGGTTCAAGACGATGAGAATACCAGGTCATTCTATCTTTATGCCAAGGATATCGGAATAGCGAGGTGCCCGTTACTGGGCGCTATCCATAAGGGTCTTGACTACCAGGCGTGCTTAGGCAAAGCCTACCCAAGTCGTGTAATATGTAGAAGCCTATAATACGGCTCGCATCGGGCATGGGTACTATATGATTGGATCTCGCACTGGATAGGTAGTTAAGAGAAGTCATCTAGGAGGGCGCTATTCCTAACTCGCTATCGACATGGAAAGATTCCCCATTATGCCCTTTGCAAACGGAGCTCATCTCCCGTGCGGATACGCAGAGTTGGTGAGGTATCGCTCTCTATGCTTAAGTTGCCTAGCTCCTAGGTATGTTTGGACCGAGAGGGAGTATATAGTCCAACTTGGGCCGCTATGTACATTTATGGCTGGCCCTGTGCGACGGGTTGCTTCACTATGATTTAGTCAAGAGTTGGCTCTCGAGTGCTGAGGGTAAAAAGCGGCGTTTTCCTCGACAAAAGACATTCCTGCATATCCGCCGGACACTCAAAAGCTTCTGCTAATGACCTCTATTTGGCGAAGCCCCTGAGAAGACCTGCCTGTCCTGGAAGGTAGTACTGGTGTAGAGATCGTAGGTGTCAAGATGCTGCAAGATCGTGTTCTCCTATAAGGGAAATCAGAAATTTAAAGGACCATAGGTCACCATCCGCAGAGGACATGGATGGTGAACGGCCTTTTCCCGCCCGAAGTTCCGAGTTCCTGAATTCCATTGAGTGTTGTCCGCCATCTGCTCTACGTTTAAATACTTTGGTAACTAGCGATTATCCCTATTCACTATGCTCTCATATTTGATATCTCGGTCAAGTCGATTCGCCCTTGCTCCAGCCTCTTCATGAATCGACTTTACTCACCACAAGTGTGGCTGAGAGTAAAAAGATTCCAGGCTTTCTGCTAGCAGTTTCCTCTGCAGCACTAGGCACATGTAAGGCTATTCCGAGTGTTGCGATTGAACTTACTTCTATTCAATTCTGTCTGACAGCTCTCAACATACATATATACATAGTGGCACGTCCGTGCCACCATCCAGTGACTCACCACTTGTAAGTGCTGCCTAAACATGTCTTGGTCCATGTCTCATATCAAGTCAACACCGAGGAAAGGGATAGAGTCGCCGTTCTCGTGTGGCTCCGCCAACTTGGCAGATTATGTTGCATCGAGGTCTTCGGGGCCGAATTTGCTCTCGAGACGACAGACGTCCGTCGCACCTGATGATGTTCAGGTCGTCGAGCAGTTCCTTGTTGCTCAGCTTTGTCGCGGACAACAAGGAGAATGCCTCTATGTTTGAGGTCTCCAATACTTGACGACTACACCCAATCGTGCTACGACAATGATTATATCGATGAGTTCTATAAGCATTGACAACCGGGGCTAATTATTCCAACAGGAGGAGCGGGTTCATCAACAAGTGAACGGCACGAGTGAAACCTACATGCATCCAAACATCAAGTTCATTGCTCCACCAAGTGACCAAAGTCAACAGCATTCTTTACGATCAGGCCGACTTCAGGGATATCAATACTTTATATGACTCCGTCATGCCTCAGCTTCACTCGGGGGGTAAAGAGACAATAACTGTCTACATATCAAGCCCGGAGTCCCAGCCAATGAAGGTGTTTGTCTAGTGCCAACCGCGCAGAATGGAGGACGGGGCAATAAGGACGAGTGCTTTGTCGCCATGAACACGCTTCCGCAGGCCGCAAATACTGACGCCAGCAATGGATTTCCCAGGGCAGCCACTCACGGGATAGGACATGCTCTGGGTCTCAAGCGTCCTTTCCCAGATAGAGGGGGGATTCCAAACCCTGATGGCGCACCGCAAAACTATCGTACGAATGGGTGTCCCAACGCATCCAGCAACCGCCACCTGTTTGCACTCGCTGAGAGACAGTCCATGCGTGAAAGAGGAACTAACCAAGGCAACATTATGGGTTACGGGTAAGTCGTCCCGAACAAGAGAGCACGCACTCCGCAGCCTTACTTACAGTAGCCGCGGCCAACCAAACCAGGACACTCTTGCTTGAAGAAAGTCATTCCAAAGGCAGTGCCGTAGTCCATAAGGTTTAGGAAGAAAGATGATGACTCCCCGTATCATCAATGTGTCTATAACTTGACCATACGTCTTGACTTTTGAGATTCGAGAATGCCATGGTGCAACGACACGCAAACCGCCAAGCTAAAGTCGGCGTATTTCTTTGACGGCCGGTAGTATCTTGTTGCACAGCGGTATTCGCCCTTGCCGTCCATCTTCGTGCTCACGGGCTGTCGACTCTCCATTCCTCGCAGTGGGACAGGTCGTGGTTGAAATTCGGCCAGGCCGACCCGTCACATGTGCTGTAACTTGGAGCCTGCATGTTGGTTCGGTGAGCAGGAGGCACAAAGCAGGCTAGGCCTAATCAGGGACGACGAGACGGCACATCCAGGTACCTCTACTTTGTACGCAGGTCGAATGTCTAGGGGACCTTCCATTCGAATCAAGCCATACATACCTCAGGCAGCGACGGAAAGATACGTCAAACTTTCTTCATCCGAATCCTCGCTCTTTTCTCACCCTCATGCACTCGCACTGACAAAAACGACGCCGTCCAAAAGCACCAGGCCTCGCCCACGCCGCTTCATGCCCTCTTCCATCTTGGGCCGACCGGCGCCACCTCTTTTACCCCTGTTAATCGGACCCCTTGGCGCCGTGGGCCCACTCTTCGATGACATCTCACTGATCCCAGACACTGCCGTGCCTCTGCCGTCCAGTGCGTCCACCCACACCTCCGCCCTTCCCGAGGGCGTCCATTGATTGGTGTCTTGGCAAAAGGATACATGTGCGCGTCTCTCCAGTCGAGGGAGCAAACGAGTACCCATGGGATGAAGTCGCAATTCATTCTCAGCCGCAGCACGGAAACAATCCACCGTGGCGTACAGCAGCCGAGGGAGTCGCAGGGGCACAAAAGGCCCAAAGCTTAAACAAGCGGGTTGCAGCAAGCGAGGTCCCCCAAAATAAGTCTCGCGTACGAGGTACAGTACGTGCGCTCGTGGGTGCGTGCGTGTGCCTTGCGTCAGAGGACCGCGGTCCGTGACGTGCCTTAGCTCATGTCCGCCACGGCAGCCATCGCAACCCAGCTCGGCCCAGCGACCGACACTTGTCGACGAATCGCCGCCTTGGCAGTCTCATCATCCTCTCGATAAGCTTAAGCCTGTTGGGATCAAAGGAGAGAGAAAAAGGGGGGTGGGGAGCAGCATTGAAACAGCGGGCCACGTGGGAAACAAAACTACCCCCAGAGGCCACCATGACCTTGTCCTCAGTGATCCGTCAACGGCGAGGAGCCGCCGGCAGCAAACAAGCCGACGTCCCAGAAAACATCCTCCCCGGCCCTGCCGTCAGAAGCCCGCGAGACCGAGAGAAATCTGCCCCGGCGGCGGCAGACATGACGACGGACACCGAGTCCGGCCAGGAGCCCGCTGCTTCGCGCTGGAGCGCGCGCTCGCAATGGATCTTTTACGCCCTCGCCAGCGGCGCCTGCGCGGCCTTTAATGGCGCCTTTGCCAAGCTGTACGTTCAGAAGTGTTCGCCGGCCTCAGTTCACACTGGGAAGATTTGCGCCGTCGCCGAGAATACAGGTTACTGACCGGGCCGGCTCGCAGAACGACCACGAGCCTCACCTCGAATCTCGCACATTTCATCGCTTCCCTCGTCGGACTCTCTTCTGCAAGCCACGTTGTCGAAATCGCTGTCCGAGCTGTTCGTTCTCCCTCGCCGCTTCATACACGGATACTCTCCGACCAGTCTCATCCCCGGCCCGCGCTAACTTTGGCTCCTTGCCCCGTGTGTAGACCTTTTTCGCCCTCAACCTCACGTTCAACGGCGTTGTAAGTCTCTTCCACAGATCCTGAATTCTTCCCGAAGATCTTGGATCTCCCTTCAAGTGGCCTCACCGCTAAGCGGGACAATATCAGATGTGGACGCTCTTCACAAAGGCCCTCGCCAAGGGCACGTCGACCACCCAAGTCTCCATCATGAACACGTCGACAAACTTCGTCCTCACCGCCCTTCTCGGCCTCTTCATCTTCTCCGAGTCCCTGCCGCCCCTGTGGTGGGTCGGCGCGTCGCTCCTTGTCGTCGGCAACGTCATTGTCGGCGCCAAGGACGAGAGCTGCCCCGAGTCCCTCGACGCCATACCCGATGACGCGTCGGACGCCGCGGAGGCCGGCGAGCGGAAACCGTTGCTGTACGACGAAGACGAGATCCGAGAGGCTCTTCGCGCGAGCCAGCTGGACGAGGATATGCCTGACCTGGGGGAGTTGCCGAGCGAGGTGCTCGCATAGACATAGACTTCACACAAGATACCATTTGCCGTTCACGCTGTTGCAGCATATCTACTTGACAACTATGGCCGAATTGACCTTACGACTGATTCTGGGATGTTTCCGTCAACGCAGGCTCATAATTTAGCTTTGACAACCAAAGAGGCTTAAACGTGCATGCATACAGTAGGGCATGCAAAAGCCGACAGATACCTCCATAACGCCGTCGCGGTATATGACCAACGAATATCGATGCAACGCGAATCCGACAGATCCCCCCGAAGCGTCATCGCCTGCTCTCCAACTCCACGCCCTCCTCGCCGACGTCCTCGTCCCCGTCTAGGATCGGCCCGCCCCTGTCGCGCCACGCGTGCGGCTCGGCGTGTCCACCAAGCCGTATCCGGCCTCTGGAGGCGCTCCAGATCTTATCCGACACCCACTGCCCGGCCATGCGCAACACCGCCCACAGCTGTTCCTGCCCTTGGCGGATTCGGTGATCGTCCTTGGGGTTCTCGGCCGCCTCCACCTTGAATTGGTACTTGAGGCAGTCCTTGACCGTGACGAGACCCGTCAGCTTGCCGTGATATTCAATCAGGATGACGCGCGGGCCAATCTTGCGGAACAGTTCCATGACGGTTTCGAGCGGCAGCCTCGGATGCGCCGTCACCGGTGTGGCGTCCACGTATCGGCCAAAGTCGAGAGACGTGGAGGCCATGGAGTCGGTGCTGACCGTGACGGCAGGAGTCGAGGGTGTCGCGACGGTTGTGTTCGCAGAATGGGGCGCAAAGATGCAGCGGACTTCCGGGCCTAGGGATCGTTCGCGGCGGACTCGGTCGATGCCGTAGCGCAACTCGGTACGGCCAATGTATCCCACGAGAGTCTTGGAGTCGTTATCTTCGACAATGGGGAATCCCTGATACTTGTCGGCAGACAGCAGCTGCTCGACTTCCGCAAGAGTAAGGCCAGAGACGGGGAGCGTCACCACCGATGTCCTCATAACTTGTGATACGGGAACTCCAAAGTTGTGCTCCTCTTTGTTGTCGAGAAAAGGGAATCCGCTGAACCAAATCATGCGGTCGGCGATACCCCCCTTGCCGAACATGCTACTCACCGCAGTCGTGACGCCAACGACAATCATGGTTGGCAGGATATATGTCAGGGCGCCCGTCAGCTCAAACATGATGACGACGACGGACACGGTGATGTGCATGATGCCGCTGAGGGCCGCGGCGGCGCCCAAGAAGGCATAAGTGCCTGGCGTGATGCAGGGCTCGTCGGGCTTGCAGGCCGCAAAGAAGATGCTGGTCGGGTTCGCATCGTGGATGGCCTGGACGATGATGCCGACGGTGCGCCCAAAGGAGGCGCCAATGGCCATGGACGGGACAAAGATGCCGGCTGGGACCTTGCAACCGTACGAGATGATGACGAGCAAGAGCCGCAGGACCGTGGCGAAGATGAGGGACAGAATGTTCCACATTTGCTTGTCCGTCTCGCACAGCCCGTGGTAGTCCTCGGCGCCCTCGCACTCGAGAAAGAGAATTTCCATGCTCTCCGTCATGTCGATGCGCAAAAAGGCGTTGGGGTAGGCGATGATGGCAGTGCCGGCGGCTAGCAGCGTGGCCTCGAGAACGGCGTATCGCGTCAGATACTTCTTGCGAAAGGCCTGCGCGCGCAGATTCCACTTGATGACAAAGGCGCCGTATAGGCCGCCAAAGATACCGATGATGATGTAGAAGAGCACCTCGAAGAAGTGCCAGTCGCGGTCGTACCTTACCTGGAACATGACGAGCTGCCCTGTCCTAAAGGGGTTCATGGCTGCCAGGACGGCCGTGGCGACGAGAGCGCAGAAGTAGCTGCGCCACATGGTCTTGAGCGGAAAGTAGCTCGACATTTCCTCGAGCGAGAAGAGGACGCCGCCGATGGGGCTGCCAAAGGCGACGGCGACGCCGGCGGCCGCGCAGGCGCTGAGGATCTCGCGCGTCTTGGAGGCGTGGCTGCGATACTTTGCAAAGAGGCGCGAGATGACGTTGCCGGTGCAGACGGCGTAGTGGACGCTGGGGCCCTCCTTGCCGACTGAGAGGCCCGAGGCGATGGCCAGGGGCAGGCAGACGGACTTGATGAGCAGCGTGCGCAGGCCGAGGAAGCCCTTCATGACGAAACCGGCAATGATGCACTTGATCTCGGAGATGCCTGAGCCGGCGGCATAGGGCGCGAAGGACTTGACGAGGGTCGCCGAGACAAAGGCGAAGAAGGTCTGGGAGGGTCATTAGAACGCGGCCGGCGCGAGAGCGAGGAAGAGAGAAGCATACGGCAAAGGCAATGTAGATGATGTAGTTGATGAGCTCAAAGCCCGTCCACCGATGCCACTGCGGACAGCCTATTCTCACACGTCGTCCGTCAGCCTTGCGGGAGACGCAGATGCACTCGACAAGAAATGGACTTGGGCTCACCATTCTCCTCGCCCCAGCAGCAAAAGTTCTCGTTCAGGTAGAAAGCCGTGGTGCAGTGGCCCATTTTGATGTCGGAGAGCCACTCGGTGACGATGTTGAGGAAGGCGGCATTGAGGCCGATGGCGACGCCAATGATTGTGACGACGATCCAGCCCTGCGCGGCGTCGTACGACTCCCAGAGGCGATATCTCCAGCCCGAGTGATCGCGCCCGTACAGGCCGGCGGCCCTCCTGCGGCGCGTCTTGCGCCGAGACTGCTCGCGCGCGGCATCCTGGACCCAGTCTGTCGAGAGAGAGCGAGGTCAGCAACTGGCGAGTCCGGAGGGGATTCGTCGGAGAGGGAGGAGGCCAGACCGATGGTGGTAAAGTCCTATCCGAGCGTCAGAAAAGGGCCGCGGTTCAAGAACAAGGAGAGGAACAGGAAGAGTGATCATCGGGACGAGAGGCTTACCTCGTACCGCTTAATCTCGGCGATGGCCTCGTCGATGGGCACGTCGCCCAGGCCGGCCGGCCCATTTCCGCGCTCGGCGCTCGACACGGCAAACGACAGGCGTGACGTGATGGACGGGCGACGCGCGGCGGCGGCGTGGGAGGTCCTACGGGGCGCGGCCGACGCGGCTTCTCTCGACGAGTTCATGGCGCGCGAGGCCAGCGGACCATGGCTGCGAAAGGACGAGGTGCGCGCGCGGAAACGGACCGAGGCGAGGGTTCTCTGGGAAGAATGTTTAAATCGACGGCTGTCTGTTGCATGCGTATATCGAAAATGGCATGCAGAGAGGCTCAAGGTGATGGATGGTGGCGGCGATGTGTCGTCGATGTGTGGCCAAAGGGGGTTTCGTGATGCCGCCGCCGTCAAGGCAAAGTGTCGAGACAGCTAGGTCCAGCAAGGGCAAGGTACCCGCTAGCGCCGCGGTACAAGGAGCGACACCTCTCCGTTGTCTGCTCGAGCCGGCGCCGCAAAGGTATCTTCAAGGCGAGGAGCCGGTAGCAGGGTACCTGTCGGCTTATGGTTCTTTTTTCCCCCCAAACTCAATGTCACAGCTGCTGCTTGTTGCTTTTTCATGTTTCCTGGCTGCCTGGCTCAGCGAGGGTGGAAGCAGGTTGAGCAACTATGAAATTGGCCTTTCCAGGGCACAAGGCCAGCTCTGCAAGATATCCCCTAGCTGTCAATTACGCGGTGTTTAGCGTATCTTGGGGATATGGGCAATTCGCGCTTGGAAAGCAAGGACGCATGCGCATGATGCAGCCTTCATCTGCATCTCTCGGCCGCAAGAGTGCCGGCAGGGATCCAAGTGCTTGCGCAGCGTTTCGCGTGGATCGAGTACCTCTCCCGAGTGAGAACGTACTCAGAAGGCGCTTCTTGGCCGGTCAGGTACATGTCTGCAGCAAAAAGATACATGGACTCCAGACGGCAATTAACACGCCTCTCTCTGCTCGCGTCGGGCGCCGCGTCCCTCGAACCAAACCTTTTCGACAATCGACACCGCAAACACGCCCAGGGACATTGACACGCCTCTTTGACGCAGCGCATTTCTCGACCGGACAGTCGTCGGGCTCTTTTCTTTGCGAACCAAGTAGTCATCTCGCTGACCGCCCAAAGGAAGCGCGGGACCGTTGTCGTAGACGCCTTCTGCACGCTTCGCGAGTCCTCGTCTCCAAATATCAACCAGATTCATCATCGACAGAACCAACTTCTCGATAATCCTCGACGACTCTGACAAGGCCATCGTCTGTTCTCGCTTGCAAAGGGGCTCACGGTGCGTTTCATGTCGCCTTGGCGATGCTTTCCAACCCCTTTCCCCATCTCATCCTGCCTCTTGCGCAAGAACCTCTCAACTGACTTGAAACCCGACATCAGGCCCGCCTTGGAGTCCGTCTTCTCATCAACCCTTCACCTCCAATCTCACGTCTCTCATCCTCGGCATCCTTCACCCACCATGCCTTACAATACTTCGGCCATTCCTCCGCGAAAGGAGCCCACCGGCCACACCCAACTCCCCCGTAAGCCCCCCTCGCCCCCTCCATTCATCCCCAAGAACTCCTTCTCACAGCATGCAGTATCAAGAGTAAAGAAAATCATCAGCCAGGATCCCGAAATCGCCATGTGCTCCAACAACGCCGCCTTTGTCATAACCTGCGCCGCCGTCAGTCGTCCCCCCTCCCAAACGGCCAGACTCGCTTCTCATCGTTGAACCCATCTGACCTGCGCCGCCCCCCGCGTAGGAAATGTTCATCCAACACCTCGCCGACGCCGCTCACACGCAGGCCAAGCTCGAGCGCAAGCCGAGGCGCAACGTGCAATACAAGGACATTGGTGAGCCCCCCTCTGTCTTGGTCGAGCCCTTTTCCTCCCTCTCCCCCATCACTGCTTCATGTCTGACCCGCGGCCCCCCTCGGACGCATCTGCAGCAAACGCCGTCTCGCACCAGGACAACCTCGAGTTCCTCGAGGACACGGTCCCCAAGACGGTCCCCTTCAAGAAGATCAAGGCCGCTGCCCGCGAGACACAGGCCCGCCTGCGCGGCGACAAGCTCGCCGACCGCAGACGTGCAAATGTCGGGCTAGCGGCCTGGCTGTCTGCCGACGTTGCGCGGCCTGGACTGGTATTGGCGTTAAAAAACAAGTGTACTATTACGAGCATTGGAAAGCACCGTCGACGAGAATGATTTGCATTTTTGCATTTTCGCCCACCTCGCATTGCTGTGCCTCAACGGGACCGGGCGCATCTGGCCCTCGTGTCCATATACAGAGCAGACCTGGCTGCTCATCAGCGTGCTACCAGAATGCGTAGCGTCGTCCATCTACCGTGAAATCCTCCCTCCATACATGGACTCATTCTTCCATTCCCTCTGGGTGCGCTCCCGATGGCACGACTCCCTCCTCTAGTTCCTTCTCCAGCGCCAGAATTTCCTGTAGATTCGTCGCCTTGCTGATGCGCTCCTTGAGCCGATTGATCTCCTCTGCTGTGCGTTTTATCTGCATCGCCTTCGGGGGGGCCGAGCCGTTGATCGATGGCGCAAGATATCTAGTCTTGCGACTCATAATCTGCTCATTGCGTGAGTACACGTGTAGCCTTCGGGGCAAATGCGGTGCTCACCTCGGTAGCCAGGGCAGTCGGCTCCTCCACGGTGCCAAACAGCTGCCTCGCCTGCTCCCGCTCCGCCTCCTTGACCTTTTGGTAGTCCAGGAACCTTACCGAGGGACACCGCCAGAGTACCCAGGAGCGGTAGTGCTATTCCCGCGCCAGGTGTCAGCGAACAAACCTTGCAGGAGGAATTGTAGGGCGGGATGTCACGAACCTCCTTCTTTGTGACCGGGTTTTCCGCGAGAATGAGGTGCGTGAGGCGCGGGAAGCCGCCGAGGGGGTCGAGGTCAGCCAGCTCCTCCACGTTGTTGGAGGCCAGCACCAGGTTCTTCAGGTTGGGCGCCGCCTTTGCCAGCCCCGGCTGGATGCTCACGACGCGGTTGCGCGCCAGCAGCAGCGTCGTCAGGCGCGGCGACAGCGGGATGTTGCCCACGACCTGAATGTCATTGTCGGTCAAGTCAATGGCATCGTGGGGCTTTTGTTTCCGAGGACGACGCGGCCTGGTTGTCAGCACAGAGCCTCACACTCTCGAAACTCCATACGACTTCTTATTCGCCTCGATTGCGCAACATTAGAGGGGGTAGACTCACGCCGGCGACACCCAGGTTCTCAATAGCTGGAATTCGCTGTCCTGTTGGCCCGCGAGGGAAAACACCACAGACGCTTGAATCAACTCTGGCTCTTTTGGGACGATCAAACAGTGTAGCATCTGCCCTTTTCATTCAAAAACGCACCTCGGAGGTCGAGCTCACGCTCTTTTAGGGGATTGAGGTAGGACAGCGCCTCTTGGACGAGATCCGCGGTGAGCCTCATGGCGGCGGCTCGTCGCCTCGGCGATACCTTGGATCGTCGAGTCTATTCGCGCAGACGATCGGTCTTTTGGCGTCCAATCTTGCGGCTTCCTGGTGATGGGGTCGTTCAAGGGCAGCGCGTGTGTCGTCGTGAGATCGTGTGCTTGGGTTGTTGTGGCGGAAGTTCGAGGTCGGCGAGGCTGACAAGTCTACGCGAGGCCGAGTGGATTTTTTGGCAGTACAGCTCGTCAAGCCACCTTATGCGCCACATTGAAAAAGCCGTCAGCCACCTAGCTGTCAATCTGCACAGTCACCGTCACAACTTCACAAGCGCCGCAGGTCATGGTCCTTTCACATCAATGTCGCTACAGAATTCGGGGCTTGTTTTGAATTGGTAGATTACTTCTCTACGCGCTACGCCATTGCTTTCGCTGGGATTTCTTGACCATTCATGAAAGCCGTTCATCCGCGACTCAAACAACGGCTCTATTGAAAGACAAACACAACGCCTGATCGGTCCACAGAAACGCTCATGGTGTACGGGTACTCGAGTATCGCCAGGTCGAGCACGGCGTCGAGATGCGACTGGAGAAGCTGTTGCTGCTGCAAGGAGATGACTGTGGACCGCGGCGGCCGTCCGCTGGCCGTGCCTTTGCCCCTTGCCCCGTTGCCGTTGCTGGCATCGTTTCCTCCACCGGGGCTCGTGTGCCACAAGGTCTTTTCCGAGTTGATGGTGACACCCGTAGAAGGCTGCGTGGCCACATATGTCGCCGGCAGTTCGTCTGGGAGCAGTCCACTGTAGATGCACGAGTTTTCGATGCGGGCAACATCCCAGAACCGTAGCTTCTTGTCCGATCCCGCCGTCGCCATGTAAGCATGCCGGACATCGCGAGAGTCTTCAGCTGCTCCCGCGCCGACTACCAAGGCGCGCACGCCTCGGTCCACGTTTGATGCCTCGCTGGTCTCGAGGTTCGTGGCAAAGCGAGCCAACATGCCCTCGGGCCGGTCCTCGTCAACGTCCCAAGGGCTATACACCTTGGGGCTATCCTTGTTCCCGCTGGTGCGGTATATTTCTCGACAGGTCGTCTTCTCGAGGTCCCAGACAGTCACTTCGCCTTGGCCCGTGCCGCCTGAGACGCACACCCACTTGCCTCGGCCCTTTGTGGGGTGGATACACAGGCGATAAATGGAGGCCTTGCCAGGAATCCCCCATCCCTTGAGCCTCATTTTGAATCGGAGATCCCAGAGATCAATGACGCCATGAGATGTCCCCACGCAAAGCCAGTTGCGCTTCTTATCCACGCAAAGACAGGTGGGGTTCCCGTGATGAACTGGATTCTCCAGCTCGTATAGCAGCGACATTGTGCGCAGATCAATGCCCAGAATGCGAGATCGATTCGTGGCAAGGACCAGGACTGATGCCGATTCCTGCCTGAAGTGCTCGCACCATACTGCAAACTCTCCCGACGGGAGTTGATATTCGCGGACCACGCGCAACTTGCCGTACCTAACGACTCCGCTTGTAGTGACTGTGTCTACTTTGACAGCGTGGACGCTGCCGTCGCTAGCACAGCTCACAAAGCAGTGCGTATTTTCGACAAAGCATATATTGGTCACGCGAGCGCCCTCTGCGTGCTTGTGCGTTTGCCTTGAGCGGTGCGTAATGTTGCGCTCCAGCCGTGCAGTGTCCCAGACCTTGACGGTGCCGTCAGCGCCACCCGTAACGAAGAAGAGATGATCGGGAGAGGCAACGACTCGGTTTATCAGGCCTCTGTGCTCCGCGAAAGTCGCGACAAGATGCCCTTTTGGCTTCCATTGCCCTGGATTGGACTGGACGCTGGCGACCCGGAGTTTCCCGTTGGAGATGGGCGTCACCATGGGTCCGAACTCGAGTACGTCGCGCGGGAAGTTGTCAATGTACATTCTGTCCAGCATCCTTTGGATATTTGGGTCTGTCCCCTCGTAGCTATGTCTCGACGCCTTCGGGGCGGCACGGGGTTCCTCGCTGTCCTGTGCAGATGCGGGCGAAATTGGAGTCCCCTGAGGGAAGGGCCCTTCGACTTCGCCAAACGCGTTGGCATCGCTGGTACCGGTCTCTGCGACTGACTTGTTGCCATCTTTACGATCGAGAAGACTAAGAGCACTCGATTGGTGCCGTACACCCCTTCTGCTCGAATAAGGACCGTCGTGAACCGACACATCATCATCGGCTACGCCCCCGTCTCGCTTGAACGGGAAGTCGGCTCGTCGAGAGCGCGAGGTAGCCCTCTCGCTCCCTTCGGGAGATAGGAATCGTTGCCTTGTTTGAGATGGCCGAGGGCCGACACTGTGAACCCTGTTCATGTGGTTATTCAGGGCCGCTCTTCTCCTCTTGCCGAGGGAATCGCCCATGGAGGCATCCAGCAAGGCGTCCGCGATAGTGTAGGACCCAGGAGGCAAGGCGAGGTCTGGCTCAATAGACGGGTCTTTGAGAGGTGCATCATTGAAGAATATCGTCTGGGGTGTCACGCCAAGTGTCGTCAGAGACACGAGTCCTGTTGGCCCTCCCACCTCGCCAGAGGTAGCGTCTCGGGCCTTGATCTGACTCATGCGCCAGATGTATTCGCGAAGGGCCAGTAGCTTTGACTCGTCCTCCGCCGCGAGGCCAAGGTTTCTGAGTTTTTCGAGCCACTGCTCGTCTTCCTCGTTGCGAGATGCTCGACTTATGGAGCTGAGTTGCAGTTCTTTAGAGGACCGGGGCTTGGGGCTGCCGAGAGGCCCAAGGATCAGCGAGCGGGTATTCTGTATAGACTTCCAAAAGACGCCTCGGTCTGTTTGCGTAGCCCAGTTGATGGCTTGTTCGAATACTGCTCGGGAGAGCGGCTTCTTCAAGCAATCGAGTATGGCTAGTTCAGATGTATCGACAAGAATCGCAACTCGAAGATGCTGTTGTATCAATGGGGTCAGGATGCACCGAACATCTGCGGCAGACAGAAACCTGGCTGCCATTGACAGAAATTCGGCCGACGCCTCTCGTATCCACATGTTTGGGTGCATGGTCAGTCTACCGACGAGATCTGCCAACTCCCAAATCTTGGGACGAGACAAGAGACCCAATCCAGCCAGCTGCGCAAGTGAGTGCAGGGCGGCTTGCACCACAAACTCCTCGGCGTCCGTCAAAGCCTGGACCATAAGCGGGAGCATGAACTCCTCGAAGCTAGTGCTCCCGACGAAGGCGGCGATGCCGACGACGGTCTCAAAGAAGGCACATTTCAGTGTCCAGTCGCGATCGTTGAGGTAGGTGTTGAGATGTGTGAGAAGGATATCGTTGGAGTGCTCTTGAAAGAACATACAGAGCTCTGGCACGGAGGCCAGGAATGCGCGTCGAACGTAAATATCTGGATCTTCGACGAGTTGCTTCGTATGGCTCTCCAGGATCTCAAAGAGTTCGCGGCCGGCGTTGTCAAAGACGCTTTCAAAGTTGGCCTCGGCCTCGGCTCCGGGTTCCACCTCGGGATCCGCGATTGGCATGGAACCATCAGCCCTGAGACTGGACGCTATTTCTAGGAAACGCTGACCGGTCGAGGCCAGACTGCCCAGGCACGCAGCATACGTTGCCCTAACTAGCGGGCTCGCAACTCGGGATCTCGACCCCAGCACCATCTCCATTCGGGGCAGGACGTACTCTACGACGACATGTGAGTTGATGGGCGTCGGCGTGCGCACAAGCTGGAGGAGCTGCGTAATGGTGCGTATCGCCGATACAATGACAATATCAGCCTCGTCCCAGCGCAGAAGCGTCATGAGATAGGGCAAGACACGGTCCAATTTAGCCTCGTCCGTGAGCCTCTCTGAAAATGCCAGCAGTACATCACAGGCCCGAACTCTCGAGGAAGCTCGAGCAGTAGTCCTTATGGAAGAGACGATGAGAGTGAGGAAGATCAGTGTGCCGTCGTCCTCTGGAGGCTCCATGTGCGACGACACGGACAGCTCATGGTTGGCGATGCTGAGACGGACGGGAAAATGGCTCAGGCCCAGGCGGGGAGGCGGCAGCACTATGCCGGACGGTCGCTTCTCGGGCTGATAGCCGAGAAAATAGGATATTTTATCAAAATCATTGTACACGCGGTCGATTCGGTCGTCCGACTCGCCCATGTTCTTGAGCGAACCAGACATGGGGTTGATGCCGGAAGAAGGATCCGTGATGAGCTCCATGTATTGATGCAAAAAGTTGTAAAAATACGCCGGAAACACCTTGCCCTTCCAGAACTCGAGGTACTGATCCGCCGAGTAGCGCTTCTCCGGATCTAGCTGAATCATGTGCGCAATCATGTCGCGAACGTCCTTGTCAGAGATGACGCCGAGGTGCGTGATGACCGGGTCGTACTCGCCGCGGCGATACTTGTACAGCTGGGCGAGACTAAAGAGCTCCGACTCGAGAAACATTTGCGCAATGACGCAGCCGGCGCTGAAGACGTCCATTGCCCACGTCATTTCGCCCTTGGGCGGGGGATCTTGGCCCGCGGCATAGAAGCGCTCGGGGGCCAGGTAGCACGTGCGCCTCCCCGACGTGTCAAAAAAGTATGAAAAGTCTCCGGGGTTGTCGTCTGGGAGGAGGACGGGCTTGTAGGGCGACGAGAAGTCGGTCAGGTAGAGCCAGTTCCAGGACGTGACGAGGACGTTTTGTGCCTTGATGTCGCCGTGGTAGACATCGCGAGCGTGACAGTCGCGCAGGGCGCACAGCAGCTGGAAGGCGAGCCACTTCTTTTCAATGTCTTCGAGAAAGGGTCGGGTGCTCATGCGGTCGTAGAGGGAACTGTAGTGGAACTGGCGCACCAGGTAGCCGTTTGTCTCCGTCTCGATGATGCGCTGGAAGGCAAGGGCGTTGGGCACGTCAGCCAGAGCCTTGCGCTGCTCTGCAGTCCTGTCAGTAGAGCTCGAGGCCGTGAGTAGTAGTAGAGTAGCGGAGACCAACTGATGATTTGTAGCTTGTATTCTTTGAGGTCGACCTCGGCGAATGGCTTGACGAGCACCTTGACGAGCACGAGGCCGTTTTCGTGACGACAGCGAATGCTCTTCATGAACCGCCCGTTGCCTATGCTCTTCTCGTACTGCACGTCCTGCAGCTGCGCAATGTCGATGCCGGCCGACCCCGCCGCCGGCGTTGCGAGGGAGAAGCCTTGGCCCATGGTGGCGTCCGGGTGAAGCGGTCGAGAGCTCGACTTGCGGCAGCAGCTATTGCCCCGATCGATCTGCCGCTGTAGTCATGGTGTTGTGGGAAACGGAGGCGCAATGACCAGAGTAGGATCGTGCAGTCCGAGTGAATGTTGAGAGCAAGGAATGCGGCGGACTGCGAGGCGTTGGCTGTAGAGAGATGTGTAAACGAAACTCTCTTGTGTTGAATGACGACGTTGCAGCTGTCACCAAGAGGGCTCTGCTCATGCACAAGACGGGCCTGTGGGCGGATAGGTACAAGGGTACTTGCGTCCCTACCTAGGTACGTGAGTGGATCGCACGCGGTGGTCATCGGGGTGGGGCCTTCCCGCTGTGCTACCCGTGACCCCGGCCCCCATCTCGGTGCTCCGCGCCTATTGGACCGTGGAGCACCCTGTCGCGTGGCCTATGCGAACGACTGGCAAGCTTCATCAATCTTCCACTCGTGTCTTTCACCCTACGCTTGTCCATTTACCAGCTCAACATATGTAAACTCAAACTTTTGTATTGCAACTGTCCCATGCTACCTGCGCGGTTCCCGTCCGCCATCTATACTTTTCTGGTCAACGCTATCGTGAAATATCGTGTCACTGGCTTGTCCCGACTCCCTAGACTAATGTCCAAAACCTCAAGTCGCTATGCAGTAAGTTATTAGTGAAGGAAAAAAGTGTGACGACCTCCGCTGCTCTCTGTGGAACTGAATGGCGCTCCTTGCGAGTCTGTCCGAGCCATGTAAAATCTGCAACCCCCCATGCGTAACGTGCGTGGAGTATATGCCGATGATTGCTCCAGTCAAAAGACAAAGACTTGCGGTCAAGGATCTGGTTGGAAAGCGCCGTCCAGAGACCAAATACCGTGCGTCCGAAATGAAGTTGTGCTTACGTTGGAGAAGCATCATGCTGTTCGTTCTTGCTTTGGCAAGGTTCTCGACTCGACAAACTCAGCCAGCCCTCGTACGCATATACCTAGTGGAGCGATACTCCAGTCTCGGCAACATGACATCGATTCCTTCGTCTGGCTCGTCGTTCGCGTCGACCTCTAGCGGATTCGCAGCTTCGGGCTCGTTATTTCCACGGTGACCAGTGGCAGAGGCCTCAAGCGAAGTGCCAGCTTCTTTGTCGGGTTGGGCGTTACTTTTCAATCCAGCCGTCATCTCTCTCCGTACACTGATGGGGCGCCTAGCCCGAGCCCTCCCAGCATCGATGGATTCTTTGGCCAGCTCAGGCTCTTCGCGCCGCACACGCTCAAGCTCCTTTTCCGCCGAAGCCAGCACTTCTGACATACGGGCCTGAATCTTCTTGATTTCGTCGTCACAGGCGGCGTCTCGCAGAAACCGGTGCGCACCATGTTCACAAGTGCTCTGGACAGACTCGAGATTCTTGTCCAAGCTCTCAAACACGTCAGCCGACTGGTCGCTGCCTTTGATGCCGCTGAGATCTGACCTCTTAATAGCCGACATGACGCCCAGACGACGAGTGCTCATGTACCGCAGAGAAGGCAGCGAATCGGACGGCGCCCCGTCATCACCCGTGCCGTTCTCGTCATCCTGCAACTCAAGCTCCGCCATGCGCTTGATCTGGGCAACCTTTGCCGCCATCCTTGCCTTTCGCAATAAATTTCTGCTCGAGGAGATGAACCGCACCAACTCGTCGAAAAACCCCTGGACATAACTGTCGTAGTAGACAATAATCATACTTCGCGTGCGGTACGTAAGCGGAGGTCCGTCGGCTGAGGCCATGGATGAGGACCTCTGTTTCATCTTGGCTTGCGCCAAGGCGCGAGAATGAGCTGCGGCGACGGCCTCTCGCGCTTTCTTGTGCAAAGCCAGTCGGTTGGCGCTTTCGGGGCTCTCCGGTAGCACCTGTTCAGCCTGCACGGGGACAGGCGCCTTGACTTGAGGCGTACAATCGCCTTGTTGCTGTGGCGGAGTCGGGTCGCAATCGACGTGTAGCGGACCATCGTCCTTTGGTTTCAGCGATTCAGAGGAGCCCTTGTTCCTCAGGGACCTGGCGGCGGAAGCCTGTGGCTCTTCCGCGTCGGCGGCGGCCAGCTCGGCCTGACGGCGGACGATTTGGCCACTAAGGTCATCGAGTCTCTTTTGCCAGTCGGGTATGTTGCCGATGAGGTTCTTGAGCGCGTCCATGGCCATGTTGGAAGGTTCATCCTCCTGCGAGGTCGCAGTCGTGGAGGGTCGAATGGCGGATGTCAGGAGAGCGGCAGGTGGCTCGCCGGCATTGAATGAAGAAGACCTAGGTTGCAAGAAGACGAACGATGGCTTGGAAATGCAATGTCGCGGGCAAAAAAGCTGATGGTGCCTTTGAGAAGGGAGTTGCGGCGAGCGAGACTCTGCCGGATTGGCGGTCAAGTACGTGATGTAGGAATTGGGCAAGGACGCAGATGAGCGCGGTAAGATGGTAGACCGACACGAGATTGATGCCAATGGACCCTGCTGTCTCAGTGACAACTGCAGATGAGATCGGGTATCGTGGCAGGCTTCGTTTCGGGTGTGGCGTAGAAGGACGCCGCGCCAGATGAAGAGGACCAGCCGAGCCGGAAACGCAGGGGAGGGGTGGATTAGTGCGCAGCAAGTCCGGGCGATCAGGAGCCTCAGGCTTGGGCGCAACGGCGTAGGGGAGTAAGAATGTGCCGTAATGGGAGGATGGGAGGGTCAAATATGTCTGGGACAGATGGGAAACCGACGGACAAAGAGGCAAGGCAGGTCGGCCGCCAAGGTACAGCAGCGGTGGGCGACGAGGAGCCAGTGACGGAATCGCAACAGTCAGCAAGGGAAAGTGGATGGGAAAGGGAAAAGAGGCCAGCCGACTTGCGCTGGTTGTCGGTGGCACTTTGTAGGCCTACGAGCGAGTGCAATCGACGACGTTGTTCCTGATGAGTCGGTGGTACGGATGGTCGGCCTGGTTCCGCACAGCACTGTGCAGTCCCGATGGGTGTCTCTCGAGGAAGCCAAGGGGGGGTGGGCGTCGAAAGCGAATGGGCAATTGATGGCCGGCGGCGAAGAGACGATGTCGGCAGCAGTAGCAGATGAAATGCCGCTAGCGTCGATGCGCGTCCAAGTCTCGCTCAAGGTGCGAGAGGGTGAGGGTGAGAGTGTGTCGGCCAACAAGCCACCCGGACAACGGCCAAGGGCAGGGCGCGTGTAAGAGTGAAGAGGAAGGAAGAGAAATGGCCATCAGAAAAGTCATGGCATGATGGAGGGACAAATGGCCATGGCCGGCCGGGCGTGCTGTGCGGGGTCAAACGGGCGACGATGCTGCTGGAAAGCTTGTGCCCGACCTGACGAGACCAGATTCATGTCTGCCAGTCAGGCGGGAAAGGGGGGCGCCTGAAGCCCAGAGCAGGGGTCGGGCACGGGAGCCTCCACTACACCTCCAGGGCTCAGTCAAGAGGCGTCTGGTTCGTTGACTGGCCTCGCGGCGGGAGTTTTTTTCCCTTGCGGCGCGGCGTCTCCACTGTCCTCAAATGTACATCGTCGGCGGAGGGGTCTGTGTTCCAATGTAAGAGAGGGTACACCACTGTACAGTACATGCTGCCGACAAGTCTGCGGGCTCAGGTACCAAAGGTAGCAAGGTAGCAAGGTACTTCCTAGGTAGGTAAATCTGGACAGACATCAATCATTTGCCCGCAAACACCGACTGCTTGATCCCATCAATTCATCACGCTCCAATGCGCCGTCACCGTCGGCACTCGTTCTCCGCCGCTGCATGCCAGGACTCTCCCGAATCCGACGGCCACGATGCAGTACACACAGTCTGCCACTCCGCTCGATCCCCAACAACCGCAACTTGCCCCATCCGCGGGTACAGCAGCCACGCCTGGCGGGGCCACGCCAAATGTGACGGGTCTCAATGGGGCTGTCAAGGATGCCGCGAGCAACGGGAAAAGAAACGTCGACGAGCTCCTCTTCGCTCTTCCACCTCCTCTATCCCTACGCCGATCCGTGCGCCCCAGAGACGGACCGGTCCAGGCATCCGTCGCCAGCCCCTACCTACTGCCATGTGTCTCGTCACGCCCATCCACATGTCCCGTACAAAGTGGCATGGAACCAGAATAACCTGCCTGTCGACCGCGCAGAGGCAATTTGCATAGGGGATTCAAGGATGCCGCGCGGTTATGCAGCCAACAGGCCCAACACCCCCATTCCATCGCTCCTGGGGCGTCCCTAGCAAGTAGCAACTGTCTTTGGCTCTTTGGAGCTCCCAGCCAATGACCAACGCATGTTCTGCCGTCGATATCTACCACCAGTTCCTACTCCTTGCTGAGCAAGGCGAGAAATCATTCAAGATTCAAAACAGTCGATTCTTGTCCTCAGCTCCTGTCCAAGGAAATCAACGGCCACGCCCCGAGACTCGCATCACGCCTCGACACCAAGGTATGCATGATGCAACCTGAGGGTCAATAGCACAAGGCTGATATGCAGACGTACAGCTGCCGTGCTGTACATGTGGGGATGACGGAACAAGCAACGCACATGGACAGCACGGCGCTGACACGGTGCTTGTCCTCCGTATACGGAGCAGTCAGTTCGCCTAATGCAGCCCTTGCCATGCGTCCATCGAGTCCGTACATCAGCGACTGGCCAGTAAAGCCAGGCCCCGTATGAGCTGTCAAATAGCCGCAGGCACAAAGTACAGCAAGTTGCCGTCCAATTCGCTCACTAGGCGATCCAGCAATCGCTTGCGTCTTGAATGGCGGCTAAGGATAATGTGCGATCATGCCTATGCTTCTGTCGTACAAGAAGAAAGGATCGCCTCGATCGCTTTCGGTCGTTCCCTCGGACACCGATTTCGAGTATCACTGCAGAACAGATGCGTATCGTGCAATAACACGACTGATATTAGATACACGTGAAGAGTCGACGGCAGTCTGGCACCATCACCAGCCGTGCTGACTCAAGTGTCCAATCGCCACCACGACAATCTCTAGCGTCGACGACAGTCACAGACGGTTTGCACCTCTGGTACCGTTGCATTCGGTATTTGTCACGATGGTCGACCCCCGTCGTTGGCTGCACCATGCAGTCGAGAAGCGAAAAGGGCACTAAGGCACGCATGGGCATGCGCCGTTGGCAACGTGCTTTTTCATTCGGCGGCGGCCCGAGACGTGGCCTGTCTGGGCCGGATGGTCGTCGCGGACGCCTGCCCGACAAGGCACGAGGTCCAGGCAAGCAGGGACCAATGTCCGTGATGCCGGCCGATTGTTGGCCTGTCTTGGGCTGTCTCGTGAGGGTTTGTTGCTTGCTAATTCTGATGGTCCGAGGCCGATTATTGGACGCAAGCATGGCAATGCCGTCGCAGCCTTCTTTTGAGTCCTTCTGTCGGCATTTGCCATGCTGCAGCTTGATTGCGCTCGCCCACAGTATCAGACTCGACCAGCCTTTGGGCCGAAACTGTTGATGCACATTGGCGTGTCGTCTTTGCTACGCGCTCGCAAACAGTACGCTCCTTCTCGCCAGTGTCGATGGTCGTCGGGTGTCACGCTCTCCTTTTCTGCGCGGCCCGGGTGATCCCTGCGATGCCCGTTTCACACCCCAAGGGAGCCGCAAATGCCCGTGGCTTCCACGCCTGGTGGTGAAATAAAAAAAAATCACACACACACACACACACACCTTCCCCTTTTCTTAATGAACGTCCGGGCAATACGATAGAAGACGATAATTCTGAAAATAATTTCAAGAAGAAGAGAAGCTCATCTAATACTCTCATAGCTCTTTTCAGCGTCTTGGGTGTTTTTTTTTTCGAATTTATATCGAGTTATTCACTGCGAAGGGGGGGCATGTATTTCTTCCACGGCATGACACGCCTTGCAGCAATGTTATTCCTTTTTCCAATGTCAGATATTCGAATCTCGCCACGGGCATGGCATATTTCCTGAGATTGGCCGTACCGTGGTCAGCCATCTGGGCCGCCTGGCTGTCAGCCGTCAAACGGTTGTCGCGTTTGGCCGCGCAGAATCAGGATAGTTCTGTCGCAATTTCATTGGTCTCGCATGAATGAAAAGGCGAGTAAGGACACCAATCAATGGCCAATGGGTGGCTGCGGCATCCAATCTCTTCGCAAAGCTAGGGACTCGATGCCAACTGGTCGATCGCCCTCACACAAACGGCACCGGTCCAGGCTCGGAAGGCCTAGACCAGGGTCAGTGTGTGCGTGCTCCAGGAGCTGCCGGTGCTCGCGACGCGTCTGCAGAATAAGACGAATGGTCCGTGGCTTTTGGTGTACCCTGCGATCGTCGAACGCGAATGGGTGTGATCATGAGCTGGCCGGACGACCGGGCCTTCGACTCGCACAGGGACGGACCGTCCGCCGGCGTCAAACAATCGTCACCTGACCGCGTTTGGCTCTTTGTGTTCCGCTGTGCCTTGCTCGAGTCTCGAATTTGGTCACACCCGCAAAAGCGCATGACCATGTTACCTCGCTGCCCGAATGATATGAACTCGGGCATGGCAGGGGAGTCGCAAGATCCCAGCAGACGCCTCATGCTGGCCGTTTCATGGAATTGCCATCGACCAAGCGTTGATCATTTTGAGGCTGACGAAATTGGTAAATGAGTTAGATGACGGAAAGTCAAGCCCCAAAACGCGTGGCCTGGATACCGACTGCGTTCGGCTGATGAGCAGGGAATTGCTCGCGTCACCGTAATCGATATTGCTCTTCAGACATGGGCGAGCAGAATTAACTGACTAGGAGCTGGCCAGCATGCCATTTCAATCGGGTACCCCGAGGTGCAAATTTGTCCCCTCGTCCCCGACTTTCTCTCGACGAGCTCGGCTGCTTCCATCCGCCTCCGTGGCCAACGTGGGCAGAGACGACGCAATCAACCCATCACGCATGGCCACCAGCCTTTTTCGGCCTGTTCTGCAAGGCAGCCTCACGCCCGCCCGTCGGGATAACGAGCCGACAGGGCCAAAGCAGCAAAGCAATCACCAGGGAGCCTAGGCCATGCCCCCTCCTGCGCCTTTCAGATCCTGGCCAGCGTCGGCGCGCGGAGAGCTGACAAGCCGCCAATTCACTGCCGACCAAAGGGGGTGTTTTGGGGACTCGGCATTTTCTAGAGCGGCTCAGCGGGTAATGTCGACGCGCGCCACCCCAGCACGTGGAAGTTGACCTATGATGCCCCGGCGTCCAGAACAGGGCGGCCTCGATTCTAGCCTGTCCCCTCTGTCCTTTGGCCTACTTTACCCCCGAAATTGCACTAAAATACGGGCTCCTTTTGCTCTTACGGGCCTGGAGATCGGCACTGAGATGGTCAGGCGGCCCGGCTTGCGGCAGAGATGGCCTGTCTTCACGAGACGACTCATCACAGCTAGTGGCACGCGCGTACCGTGTCTCCGTCATCACAAGGCGTCTTTACCACCACATGGCACCGCCCCTTGCCCCGGGCCGGTCTAGCCGTCCCGACATCAAGGGGCAAAGGCTGGACCGATCTTTGCGCAGTGTCAGGTCAGCCGTTTCCCCGTCCCAGTCCTTGCCTCTTTATGGCGACCGTCGAGCTCACTCCCTTGTTCTGCTCCGGTCGACGAGGGCGGCTTCTCTAGCCTACATGCCGGTCGGTGTCTCTACGTCCATGTTGTTCTTTCGGCCGAGTCGCGACGCGAAGCTCCGTCGAAACATTGCGCGGATCGTCTGCCCCTTTTTGTACGCAGCGCGAGTATGACTGCAATCAGAATCCGAGCCTAGGGCATTTCGGAGGAAACTGCTCTGCGACAATTCGCATAGGTCAACGCTCCTATTTTTGAGTCGATCTCTGCGACCCGTCGGCACCTCCCCCATCGTCTCTGCCACGAATCAAAGGCCAAGGAGAGCACACACGGGACGCAGAGCTCGGTCATGCTCGTCGGTACCGAACGGACTAAACGGCCGTTTGCGGGACCGAAGGTGGGTGGACTTGGGGACCACTTCTTTGACTGCCGGTCCGGACCGTCTCACAAGGCCACGCATGCCCCAGGAACGCTAGATGACGCCTCTGAACAGGACCTTGCAGCCAAAGAGAGTTGCATGAGCCAGGCGAGCCCATGGTCATCCCATGTTGTGATAGGCCATTGAGCCCAGCGCTTGCCGCTTTTAAAGGCACTCAGCCAGCCTCAAACAGTCGATCCTGCAGTCTCGAGCTCCTTTGATGGCCTCGGGACAGAGCCCGGTCGCTGAAAAGGGAAAAGTAAGGCTTCGATCTGCGCTACGTCCGTGCCTCGTCTGCACAATCCGTGCTCAGGTCAAAAGTAGTCGTGGACTCGTGGGTAAGGTCGCCGGTACACTGCCGTCGAAGTAGCGATTGACCGCCCTTTTTGACAGCAAGGCTCTACATCCACCATCAGTCGCCAATACGGGACGGACAGATTCCGCAGAATCCTAAAGGAACCATTGGTTCGGATCCTCGCCCAACGACATGTGTGTGCGTCGGATACCTAGATGGCGCAGCCGCTGCGTATGCCATACATGCGCTTGTCCGGAGAGCATAGTCATGCGGTTGAGGTTGGGCATGAATTTGAGAATCCGGACTTTCTTGTCAGGAGCACAAGGATCGGAATGCCAGGGCTTTCCGTTGACGTCAAACCGGCATACTCGCTGGGGGTCGTCCATGATGATTGTCGTGAGCCGAAGCTGCCGGGACCAGACCGATTTCAACTCTGGCAAGGATTGTGGCGAGGTATTCTGAAGGAATCTTCTAGTTCAAGCGATTTACAATGCTGTTCGAGAGTCTTGTCGCCGGCGAGAAGACTGAGCCCCGCACCAAGCATAGAATATCTTTGCTACGGTGGAGGGCGGGCTGCGACGTTGCAGGTGAGCTCGTGCTGATGCAATGGAAAACGCGATTGCCGTTCTCCAGGACTATACCGGCTTCGATGGACACATTCGGTTGATTGTATCACTATCAGATACTTCGTGATTTGTGAAGCTGAACACTGCGACGCACAGAGCGGAGGGGCGTTTCTTTGAATCTATAAACGTAGTTTTCGAGCTCTTCTGTGGAGCCATGGTTGACTTTTTTTTATTGCAATGGAGGACGGGTCTTCGTTCTCTTCGTTGCCTACGGCCACAGCTCCGTAATCTTCCATTCCCCTCCGTCTCCGTCCAGCTTGTAATTCCAGCGCCGTCCCCTCTCCGGGTTGGACAGGTCCAGCCTATCCACCTCCTCCGGGACAATGACGACGACGCGAAAGTTGGCCCTGGCCACGCTGTCGTCCAGCGTCGTCACCTTTTGGCCCAGGCCCAGGCCCTCGCTCTCGTCGGGCTTCCGGCTAAGGGGCGTGCCTGGCGGCGGGTTGCGAAAGGAGCCTCGCATCGCGGGGCTCAGGTTGCCAAAGTGCGCCGTCAGCTCCTTGGCCCAGCTCCACGAGGCGTCGGCCCCGGCGCCGGTGCGGCGCATGTGCCGCTTCAGGGCGTCGCGCACCGGCGCGGCCGCGTCCGTCTCGACGTCCGGGCCGACGAGGTACGAGCGGCCGCGCAGGCGCCACTGCGTCTTGACCTCGTCGACCCAGAAGACGGCCTCGACGGGCCCGCCGCCACCGGAGCTCGTGGTCGACGACGCCGCCGCGGCAGAATCGGCCATGAGCTCGGGCGTCTTGTCCATTCGTACGTCGGTCGTGATTGTGGGCAGGTGGCTCGTGTAGGCATCCGGGTTGAGGTCTGCCGTGTTCTTGGGGTTGACGGGCAAGCAGGCCCACATGCCGCGGAAGACGACGTAGCGGGCCCGGGGCTCCCACGACGCCTCCGATGACGACGAGGCGCCCGAGGAGACGCTGCGGAGCGAGCTCAGGGTGAAGACGGGCGAGTCCTGCTTCTCAACGTGCGACAAGAAGGTGGACCGCCAGGGGGCCTCGGACAGCGCCGAGTTACCCATTGCGAACCGGTGCACGCGGCGGCGAGATTGGCTTGCGGATAAGCTTGGATGGACGGTCCTCTGAAGCCTCGCGAGCATGAGATGCGAGGCGTTGGGATCGGAAGAGCCGATGGTTTGAGCGGTCGAGTGCGGGCGGCTCTTGAAAGTTGAATGATAGGTAGCTCCCACGATGCCCCGCCGGTGCTACAACGCCGATCGATGATTCATGCCGAACGGGCGGCGGCGGAACCCAGGGGCTTGGATCAAGGGACCTTGCAGCGCCAACTTACCCTAGACTATGCGGGGGCAGAGGAAAACGGGGGGGTCTAGCCAATGCTTCATCGAGCAGTGTATCCGTGGGTCTGGGTATGTCAAAGGCCATTCGCCTAATGTCGACGGTCGGGTCGGGCATGGGCAGTTGGATTTCGTGTGAGAGTGGTTCAACAGGACCTGAGCTAAGAAGCGGGGATGAATGGCAAATGACGAAGACGGTACTGGACTTGGAGGACTAGGTGTGCCGCCAGGGCGACATGTGACGGTGGCCTGGCTGGGTTCAGTCAATCTTGTACCGTATGGTGAGTACAGTATACGAACCGTTGACGATGGCTCGGCGAGATATGGAGAAGAGAAATGGCCAAGTTGGCGATGCCGCAGACACGGTGTGGCAACAGACATGTGACGAGATCCGGACAAGGCGGCCGAAGCACCACGGATATCGCCGGTGGGTCTCGTGGGCCGAGTCCCAAAGACAGCGACTCAGCGAGAGCCGGACAAAGAGGGGCATGTAGAACGTGGAAATCGCCGGTAGCCGTTGCAGGAATGGAGAAGCTGGCCAACCTTATTTCCCGAGGACGGGGCAAAGTGCAAATAGTCGCGGTGCTGCACTGTACGTCGAAATACAGAAGCAGCCTAGCAGCAGACAACTGATAGAGTGATTCGGCTCGATCCTTGCTGCGGACAACGACAGGGATACTGTATTAGTTGCCTACTCTAATAACGGCAAGGGGGCTGGCATAAGCGTGGAATCCTGGCCAAGGGAAACAAGAGGGAAGGCCTGCAGATCATCAGCATATTGTACCGTATCATCTGGTATTTGGCTGGCGCAGCACGAAGTAATTAGGTGTCACTGCAATATTTGACGGATCGTAACAAGTCGATAGGAAGCCTACCAATATGCCTGTCGAGTGTTTTGGACATTGACGTACAAGCACGGCATCGACTGCCACTATTCTGAAGGACGCGCCATTTTTACCATAGCTCAATTCGGTGCGCCTCAGCATGTTGCATGCCATGCAGACGGAATCCCGAGTGCTTTGAGCCGCGGCCCCCGGAGGATCCGCCGAGGCCTGGATCCACAGACGACGCATCGATTGACGGTGTTGAAGCCCACTTCCGAACGCCCACCTCCGATGAGCGCCTAGGCGTAAAAGAACCCTGATCGAGCATGGCGACCCTTTTGCAGCATCACTTCAGCGAGCACACGCTCGCCCCTCAATGCTCGGACGGATGCTGCCGAATACACGAAGTACTGACCGCATCTCTAGAGACACGGGCCAAGCTTAGTTTGCGGGTGCGTACAAGCTTTCCCAGGGCAACCGGCGGCTAGGCAGCTAGTCGCGGCCCCCCGGCATTCAGCGCTATTGGTAGCGAGCAGGCAGGAGGTAATCAGGGGGCGGGAAAACGCGGCTCAGGGTGCACCATGATGACGGGCTGTCCGATTCGCGTACTCTGCTGGCTGGCATTTCGCGACATGCCTCTGCTCCTCTGGAAACGACCTCGAGGGCTCGAGTCGGAAACCAAAAACACGAAACCGTTGACCGTGGTAATAGGTTAGACTACACGCGCTGGAGACGATAGTGTAGTTACGGAAATCAACCTGTCGAATATCTTGTCCATCATCCCGAGTATCGGACCCCGGGTCCGCAGCTACCTATCCAGCAAGCGAAACGGAAAGCGAAACTGCAAAGAAAATGGACGAGACGAGAGGTGGAAGGATTGTGCATACCATAGATGTGTTTGAAGTCACGTACATGGTAAGTATGGTGGAAGCGCAGCCGTAAGCCAAGGCAAAAAAATCTGGTAGGAATTATGAGGGAAATCGAAAGACCCATCTAATCTGCCTCGTCACAATTCGTCGTCGTACCTGCTCATATTCCAGCTGCGGTTCTTCTTAGGCACTTGCCTCTGACTCTCTCTACCGCAACGTACTTCGTTCCTTCCCTCGTTCTAGCTGGGCCTCTGCGGGATAGGTTAAGCAGGCGCGTGGGGGGTACCTGCCTGCCTTGCCCTGCCTGGAACAGGGCCTGGGCCTTATCCCGAGGCCTTGTCTACATGGTAACTTCCAAGGTTGGTCCAACCTAAACGTTTCCCTTCTTTCTCCATGTCCCTCCTCTCCTCCTCTTTCCCTCTTGGCTTTCTTACGACCAACGGTTTCTTGACGCCATCATTGAACACCACAAAAACAAAAGACACCAGCCAACCGTCGATCGCCAACAATCAATCGGGCGTCAGCACCAGCAAGCGCTCGCCGACAGCCTCGAGCCCCGATTCCTCGCCCTCATGCACACCTCGCCCGGCCTCTCGACTCATCGTCGCCCGCTACTTGCCTCTTGAGGCTGTCTGATCTCCCCTCCCTCCGCGCACCGACCACTGGCCGCGGCCGGCGTTCTCTCCGCTTATTGTGTTGGTTTTTTTTGTTACCCGCACCAACCAAACCCCTCCAGAGCGCCGACTGCTTGGGCTTTTTTTTTATTCCCACCGCCCAAAGCCGTCAACGCCGCACCGGAGCCCATTTATTCCCGGCGAGGAAATCAGACGCCCGGACCCGAAGGAGAGCAGACCGTCTCAACTCCGTCCCGTTGCGCCTCCGCTCCAACCGGCAGCGCGCTTCTCCAACAATTGGTGCCGGCTTTTTTTACCTTTGACTGCCGCTACCGGCCCTCGCAAGGGCGACTAGTGGGCAGTGGGCACTCGCTGGAACCCAGCCCCGCGCCGTCCGCTAGACTGAACGACCTGCGGCAGCTGACCATCGCATACCTCCACCCCATTGAAGTCTCCAGTGCTTTGCACTGAGTGACGACCCGAGCCCGCCCACCGAGCTCTGTAATGGACCTGCCGCGGCTGGGACGCAGCCACTTTCAGCACCAGCTACAACACCAGCTCCAGCACCAGCTCCAGCACCGGCCACCTCACCATCAGCACCTCCTCCACCAGCAGCAACCGGCTGCGGCCTCGGGAGCCGTCGCAGATACGGCTGCACTGTCACCCACAGTGACGACGGCCACGACGCCCAATCGCGATTCACATTTTGATGGCGTCAAGTACGAGTGCTCGGACATGGGCCCCGACGCCGACATGGACGAGCCCGCCAAGAAGAAGCAGAAACGCAACAAGCCCACCCTTTCGTGCCACGAGTGCGTCGAGAGAAAGACAAAGGTCAGTCTGCAACCCCTCAAAAAGGCGTCATCCTTACCGGGCAACCTTGTTCCATATGCTCTCCCAAGGCCCGCACGTACAGTACTGCGCCCCGGCTTGCTGCAGCCAAACGACAGTCCCTCCTGCAAGTCATGTCGAGCCGTTGGTTCTGCACGTCTGTTGCACAGCATACATAACTCACACACAATGTACCTCCCTTCTGCCCATGCGCCTGTCAAGATCCGATCCAAGCTGTCCTATATGAAAGAAGCTCTACCGAACATTATTGTTGACAATAGCTTAGTGCGACAGAGGGAGGCCTCATTGCCTTGCATGTAAGTCGAATTGCTCCACATGATGGCTTCCGCCGGCTCTAACGACTGCGCCTTTAGGCATCAAGAGGCAGACAGAATGCAGATATGCCCACGTGGCCAATCTCCTCGAGTAAGTTGCGTCTGGACGCTGCCATGGTATGACGAGCGCCGGCTTACGTTTTCGCAGAGAAACGTCGAGATCTGCCGCCAATGGTAGGCGCATGACCAAGGCGCCAAAGAAGAAGGCCGCTTCAGAGGGCAACTCTTCGATCCCAAACATTGCCGACAGAGGCGCCATAGACGACCACAAGGCTTCCTCTCGGGGTGCTGTCGCTCTGTCTATCGGCCTGCTCTCCCACGTTCCCTACTCCGTCACCTCTGCCAGCAATGTCTTCGGCATCGGATCCGAACATCCCTTTGCCAATTATTGGACGTGTGAGGGTGGGCTTCCCGAGGTGATTTCGGTTCTCCCCGAAAAGACGCAAGCAGACATCCTACTCGCACGTTACTTTGAATGCGTTGACCCTGTATACCCCATGCTCCACCGACAGACCTTTTACGCCGACTATGAACACTTTTGGCAGCTAGGCCCAGTGGAGAGGAACGAGACGGACGCTGCATTTGTCGGCCTCACCTTCGTCATGCTTGCGCTCGGCACGCAGTTTGTAACGTCGACAACGTCAAAGGAACGCAAACAGACGGCCGAATTTTACGCCTCGGCCGGCAACCAGGCCCTGCGCATGTCGTCATATCTCAGCACTGCCTCCCTACGCTCGATACAGGCCATGGTGCTCATGACGTACTTTCTTATTAACGACAATCATGCCTCGGACGGCTGGGCGTTTGCCGGCATTCTCATAAGGCAGGCCTATGCGATGGGCCTGCATCGAGATCCGAACATTGGTAAGGCTGTGGCGTATCGCACCCGCCGAATCCTGCCCCTTCAAGAGCCGGCGGCTGATGATGGCGTACCAGTGACACCCAATGCGAGCCCCTTTGAGAAGCAACAGCGGCGCAAGGTATGGCAGGCGGTGCTGTTGCAGGATACCTTTCTCACAGTTCTCTTGTCATTGCCTCCTTCGGCGACGCACACGGATGTGTCAGTGGACGATTTGCTCGACGATAGCTCGTCCATTGCCAGCAGCGACCCGACCGACACAGCCTACATACGAGGCTCGTGGATGCTGGCCAACTTGGTTCAGGAAACAATCTGCTCGCCGCGCTCGCTCGACATCCCTATTTGCGCAACGGCTCGGCACAAGTCGAAGCTCGTGGCAGATTTCCGTGCCGTATACCGCTCTTTCCCAGACGTCTTCCGTTCTTGGGACGCATACAGCCTCACTCGAATGGCGGCCACCGACAAGCGTATCATCCGCCAGACGCTCTTCCTGACGAGTAACTACTTCCACAACCTTATGCTCGTGCACGCATCAGAGAGCCCCGACGTCCCCGTCAATGTCAGGGGCACCTTGGAGGCGGCGCATGACGCCATCAGCTCCTTTTTCCTCCTATTCAGCCTCCTCGAGGCTGAAGCGCGGGTATGGTGGGTCTTTAACCATCGGGCGTTCCTCGAGGCGCTGTGTATTGGCAACGTCCTTCGTGAGGCGGCCAAGGAGCCCGGCGGAAAAGAATTGCTGACTCGAGATCCATTGTTTGCTCGTGCGAGGGCCGATATCAGTAAGTTCTGCACTTCATACTGGCAGGCTCAAATGTGCTGACCACCGACCGCAGCGCGAATGATTCAAATCATGGGTTTGATTGGAGAGGATTCGGATGTCGCTCAAACTCGCGTCAGGATCTTGACTGAGTTTCTGGATTAAAGATTCGGACATTCTCCTTGTCTATTCCACAAGATTTTCTTTTGATGAGCACAGCGACCATATTTTGATGGGTACGAATGGGACTGGCATCTGGCGAGGAGTGTGGATACTGGTTGTTTCTCTTGTTGGGCTAATGTCTCGTCGTTTAAGTGACCATGTGGCGTTTGGCTAGTGTGCCCGTCACCACGGTAAGCGAGTGGTTTTGACAATAGGCACGGAATTAGCAGCCTGAAGGCGAGCTTTACCGAATTGACCTGATGATGAAGCTGCCATGGGAATCTTGGATGGCAAATGGCAGTACGTCCACATGATCTCGACCAGCTTTGCAAAGCAAGGTGCTCAAAATGTCGATGAGATTTCCTGATGGCTCACGAGATGAACTCACAGAAACCAAAGATCTGCATTACGAACACAGGATGCTGTATTGCTTGTGCAACGCCCATGCAATCGACGCAGCACACGGCGATGCACGATGAAACACATGATCGATGGAGCAGTATCATGGCGTGATACGTACATACAGCACAGCGTTTGCCAAAGACGGCTCAAGAATGGATTGGCTGGACCAGGGCCCTGGATTTCGGACTCTGCCCGCGGCGCGTCGGAGGACAGGTGGTGCAGCACTCAAGCCAACGTGCGTTGCCAGCCAGCGAGGCTTGGACGCGCGGGAGAACTCGTCAGCTGGTTGAAGGCCATTGGCTTAGCGGACCCCATCCCCTCATCCGGGCTCGCTCCGGCAAGGGTGCTGGTAATTGTCCAACCAACAATGCGGACTAAAGCCAAGAATTGCAGGTCATCAAAAGTCCCGATGACCAAAGAGGAAGTGGCCGAGGGTCGAGGTGCGTCTGCTCGGTGAATTCGTCGCCTCGAAGTAGTCCAAGCTCGACGGAGATGGACTGCCGTGAAGCCGTTGTCGGCGACCGTGGCTTGTCGAGTTTTGCTGACTCGAAAGACGGTCGAGGAAGGCATTGGCTCACCGACCATCGAGACAACCGTTGATCTCTCAGTGGGAGAATGATGCGAAGTCGAGCCAGCTCAGCCCTTCTCTGCTCGCTTGCCTAGACTGGCATCGGCTGGGCTGTCGACTCTAAGCAAAGAGCCTCGATCAACCCTCTTTTCTCCACAGACCATCTTACCAAAGGTTGCCTTGGTCTGGGTGAGTGCAGTCGGGCCTGATTCGCCGGCATTCGGCAGCTGCCTTGTGCAAGTACAGTATAGGACAAGGGTGGGCGAATCAAAGAGCCCTGGCTTGGGGGCTTTCTCGTCGCTCGTCACTCGTCCCTCCATCAACTCCCCTCCCATACCTCTTCTCCAGATCTTTGGTATTCGCAGTCCTCGCCATCCTCGTAACGTGTCTGCCTGGCCCCATTTCGCAAGGCAGCTTGTCCGCCAACTCCTCAGGCAGCGGAGCCCCGTCGGCTCCCTCGTCCCACGTGTCGAATCGTCAGGAACTGCCGTTTCATTATCTGCTGCCTAGGCGGCCACATTCTTGAACGAGGGCGCACGAGTCTAGCAGTCGTGTCGACCTCGTGATTCAATTCAGGCTCGGAGAGTGCCTGGCGATGCGCCACAAGGTCTGCTTCAGTCAGACGGCGGCTGCGTTGCTGCTGGCCGCCCCCACTGTGCTGACAAGACCCGTCCTCAAGGTGGACCATTGTAAGTCGCAACCTCACAATGTGACGGTTGTCCATTCTTTTCGCTATCATGGTCGAGACTTGCTGATGAAGATGGGGGAGGAAAGTCGCAGCCAGCGCACAAGCGAGTCTGATCCTAGCTCTGGACCAAGACGGTACCGGCGGAGAATCTTTTGTGAGACGACCCTTGGCCCATTTATACGAATCGGATGCTAACGCTTCTGTGTTCTCGCAAGCGCTTCGATGTGATCGTCGAGCCTGCGCAAGACGCTTGCGGCCCTAGCAGCATCAAAATCAACGACCGGTTTCTGGAAGGCGACGCCAACGGCGTCGGAGGCGGCATTGTCTCGTATCCTGGCACACCTCAAGTCAAGGCTGCTTGGACCTTCAGGTGCCTGGAGTTCAACGGCGGCCCATTTGCACAAGCTCTAGACTTGACTGTGCAGCAGGTTCGCGGCAATGAGGTTGCGCAAGCGGGACTGTCACTAACCATTGTCTTTCGCCAAATATACCCGGCCTCCATCATTGACATTCGCCGGAGCAAAAGCCGAAAAGCCCCGACCGTCCCGAAGCCGCACCTCCCACATCACAAGGACGGCCCAAAAAGGCAAAAGGTCCTTGCCGGCGACCAATTTGAATGGAATCGAAAACAGGAGGCCTCTCTTCCGGAATCGCGTGAGCAACTTGGAGATCATCTGTCGAAGCTCAGTCGGTTGACAGAGCAGTCTGACGAGCTGCACTTCCGTATCAAGGCGGAGGGAGACGCAGTTGCTGAGTTCCTTCTCGATAAGCCCTCAGAGTTGGGGGGTAACGAGCGCACATGTACGAGCATTGATTGCGAGCGGCAAGAAGCGACACAGGAAACTCAGCACATTCATGACAAAGGCCTAAGCGAAGCTCAACACGTCGATGGACTGTTACGCCCTTCATATGACTATGATGCGCCAGCATCCCACTGGTCCAGCCAAGGGCATGATTCCCAACCCAAGGCTACGGAATCCGCAGCGAACAACTCGAATGGATCTATAGGAACGCTAGAGAAATTGCGGGACCCTGGCTGGATATCTCGATTACATCCCTTTCGCCCACGGCAGCGGCAGAGCGGCGATGTTCCGGTTCGTAGCCACCCTGCTCCTCATAAAGCAAGAGCTGACAAGTATTGCACCAAGCTGCTCATCAATATCGCGCTGGGTGCATTCGTGCTGAGCTATGCATGCCTCTGGTTCACTCGCCATGTCAAACGACGGGCTGCATGTCCCCCATCACCAGCGCCCGCGAGAGGCACGTCGTCGGCAGGGGCGGGGCCTCGTCTCTTGAGCCCCGAACCCACGATACGTGCGCCGAGAGGGGGCCAGGGCAGTAAAGCGGGACGACTTATCCGCGGACTGACGCGAAGCTGGGGCCATGATAATACCGATGCTGGCCCAGTAAGGCCGGCTCCCGAAGACGAGACCAGATCTGTCGCCCGAGACGAAGCTACGACGACGACTATGGAGGAAGAGATTGCGCAGCTGCGCGAGGTCGCGACAATGATTGATGGCATGGTGACTGCCGAGGGCGGTAGAGCCAGACGGTCGACCTCGAGTGCGGCATCGGCACCGCCGACGAGTAGTCCTCGTCGGCCGAGGCAGCCGTCAATGTCGAGCGTTGAGGACGAGGACAGCCTTCCCCCGTACGACACGGACGATGAAAGCGGCAATCCGTCTCTGGTTGTCGACGGCTTCCGCTACATTCCCGGATCGACCAGCAACCCGTCTGTTCAGCGCAGCGGTGCCGACAGTGGCGATTTCACGAAGCGCTGAATATTATCGCGGCGTGCGAGGCTGTCTTGGCAACTCGACCGTGACGAGACCGGTGACGCATTGCAAGGCAATGGCTGGAACACGGTCCCTGGGCCGGCGTGGCAGACTACGTGATCATTTCTATAGTCTCAAGATTGTGAATGGGCAAGACGATTTCAGGACGTCGGAATGGCTGGGGCGATCTCCAGGAAGATTAATCAGGTATGTATAGTCCATGTAGAGGAAAGCGTGTCGGCTCGCCTCAAATAAATTGACAACACTATCCAATATCGTCCCGGGTCCTTTTCGCCCGCGTGCCATGGGAAGTCTACGTTCTATAGTTTGGAACAGCTCTAGCAGAAGCACACAAATCAGGGGGTATCAATGCGCAATGGGCGCCGGCGTCCTCAAGAGCGGCCAAAGACAAAGTGCTCAAAGTTGCGGCGGATGGTGGCGACGCCGTCGTCGAGCGTCCAGCCCTTTGCGGCGCAGACGCGGCGGTACATGTCCTCGAGGGCAGCGTCGATGCGCTCGCCGGCGACGTGCAAGTCGCTCTCGACGAGGATGCGGTCGTCGGGGACGGCGCGGATGAGGGGCTCGAGCTTGGCGCGGGCCGTGTCGGTTCCGAGGTTGACGGCCGTCGAGAGGGAGACGAAGACGGCGGCGGGCACCGACGGGTGCATCCACTGCCGGAGGAGGTCGACGCCGCCGCTGTACGAGTGGAGGCATATCCGCGGGGGGTAGGGCTTGGCGTCAGGATCGACTTCGGCACCAGCCTTGACCTTGGAGTCAGCTTCGGCTTCAGGCTTGGCCTCGGAGTTGGAGTCGGCTTCAAGAGCGTCAGACTTGGCCCCGGTGCCGTCGTGAGCGCTGCTGGTCTTTTCCGAGACCTGTTTCGCCTCGTCATCGGCGCCTGCATCGTCCTCGCTCGAGTCCCCGTCATCGGCGCCGGGCGCGCGCATGAGGCGCTTCTCGCGACGCGACGGCACCTTTTGCTCGTGGCCCTTCCACGTGGCCGAGACCGTGTCCCAGAGTATGCCGTGGGCCTGGACGCCGTGGAGGCTGACGGGACGGCGCTCGGCGGCGGCAAGACGGAGCTGGGCAGCGAGGACGGCCTGCTGGTGGGGCACACGGACGTGGTGGGGACTGAGGAGGCGGCCCTCGCGGCCACCGGGGGTCAGGGATGTGTTGCGGGCGGCGGCTTCGGGCGGGTCCCACTGCCGGGGCAGACGGAAGGCCTTGTCGAGGCCAACCTCGCCGACGAGGGCATGGGGCGATGCGCGCAGACGATGGCGTGTGGCGCTCACAAAGGCCGAGATGGGCGTGGGCGTGGGCAGCGCGGCGATGAAGCCGTCGTCTTCGTCTCTTCCCTCGCCGCCGTTTTCCTTGGGGCCGGGAGCCAGCACGGCTCGGTAGTGGGCCTTTTTCGCCTTGTGCACGGCGGCGGCGTCTTCCTCCCCCTTGTCGGCCTGGGACGGCAGCGAGTAGGTGGGCTCGGGGGCAGAGTCGTCGTAGAGCTGGTGCGAGAACCACGGATGCCAGCCGAAGGAGGCGACAAGGCCGCATGCGCCCGGCTGACCGAGAGAAGCGGGCTCGGGTTGGCGGGCAAGGGCATGTGCGGCGGCGGTGTCGGCCACCAGGTGCTGGTCCTGCGAGCGTGTGGCCATGATGGCGAGACCGGCGGCGCGCATGGTGGGAAGGCCTTGGGCGATGGAAGCCATTGTGTCTGTCGGGTGGCAGTGGGCATCATAGACGCCCAGGTGCCATGGGAAGGGCTCTTCTTGATTAGGCTGCTGCTGGTCCGGCGCTGGCTCGGGCTCGGGCGGTGGCTGCGCTCGATTGTCGGCGGCGTCGTGTTGGCACATGTTTTCGGGCCAGGCGCTCGCTCGCTGGCGGAGAAGAAGGATGAGAAGATGGAAAGATTGGCGGATTGACTTTGATGGAGGGGTGGGTGATGTCAGAAGGGTGGAAGCTTCGAGGGGACCCCTCGTGGAGCTTCGGGGAATTGATTGCGGGGCATTGGATGATGGATAGCGGGGAAGTCACTCCTGCACGATATGCAAGAGACTTGAGACTCGGGCTACCCTATACTCTGCAGTTGTTGGCGAGCGCAATGTGATAACCACGAACAGAGTCAAAAATTCAGGGCCGAGGAGGTGCATCCGTTCGTGTGTCGACTACTGCACGTCGTGCATGCTCGCCCGCGCAATCGCACCAATGCGCAGATTCTGCTCCGTCAGACACCCTGGGCCATGGCGATGCTTTCGCGGCAGCAAAAGAGCACAGACTGTCCGGCTGCCGGAGCCCACTTGGTGCTGGTTTGCGGCTGGTGGTAACTGGCGTTTGCGCGTGTCCGTCTGTGCGTCGCAGGTTGTCGACATCAAGAAAGAAACAGCGAGGCAGAGTCGTCATGTGCCGAGTGTCCTTCTTTCCCAAAGTATTTTACCATCAAGCACAAAGTATTTCTGGTTTCTTTGCATCCTACAAGAAATCCCGTGAATGCGGGAGGCAGGCGCTAGCCCGTCGACTTCCTTCCTCTCGCTCACTTTCACATGTCACCCGTCTCGTCCGTCCCCGCCTTCCCCCTTCCTAGTCCTGGTCCGTCCGCTCCTCCTCTTCTTCCTCGTCGCTCTGGGGACTCCATCTCCATGCACCACTTTGCCGTCCACCCGTCCCCCCCCGACGACATTTCATGATTTTCCCGCTCCATCATCAGACGGGGCCCCCTGGTTTTCCTTTTCCCCCGGCCTTTCTCACCTCTTCCGTTGTCCGCCACCACTGCACCACCGCCCGGTCAAGCACACCGGAATCAAAACGAGAAACTGGTCTCGTGAGACTGGCTTGCTTTTGCTCCTCACCACACCTCCATCAAGACCACTCGCGACAACAGCCAGGGCAGTCATGACCTTTCCGTCCGTCCTCTGGACCTGAGAACCCCCTTGCGCAGACAATAGCGGCAAGGCACGAGACTTGACCATGGCTCTCATCAACCCAGTCCACACCTTCATCGTCCCCTTTCTCTTCGTCGTCACTGTCCCTCTCGCCTTGTTCGCCGGCATCACCACCACCCTCGCCTTTTCCATCTTGAGCTTCCGTGTCATCCTGGTCTATCTAGACATTGCCCTCGCCCTCGTGCCCCAGTGCTTCGGCTCTCGAAAGGCGCCCTACGCCACCTCTTACTCATGGCCCGACGACCGCCAGAGGGCCATTTCGCCCTCAGCCAGCAACAGCGGCCGCAGCAATGATACAAGTCCCACCACGCCCACTTCTGCCCAGCAGCAGCAGCCCGCCCAGCATCATCAGCAGCTCATTTACCGGAGGCGACGTCGCAGGCCCAGTAGCGCTACTAGCATTGTCTCGGCCGGCTCGACGACGCCAGGCGGCGGCGACTTGGCCATTGGGCTCATGCCTAGCGTGGGACGGGATCGCGATTTTGAGGGCATTGGCGGTTGGCGCTCCGACCGCGATGGCGACGACGACTCTTGGACAACCATTAACTCGCGTCTCGAATTGCCCGACAGGGCCTACGCACGCAACCACCATCGTTCCCTCTCCGGAGGGCCCCTCACACCTGGCGACAGCGGCGTCCTCATGATGAAGAGCCGCGCCCGCAGCCCTGTCGATCGCGGCGTCCTGACACCTCCGTCTCCAAACAGCTGTCGAGCCAGGACGCCCTCGATCTCGCGCATGAGCGCCATCAACATTGCAAATTCCGAAGGCTACTTTTCTTTAGCCATGTCTCCGACAACGACCAAGAAGATGGTAACCAACCCTCCTTGAAGCCGTTCATGTCTTGACTTTACATAACGACGTTACGCCTCTTTGCCATGACTTGTTTCTCGTCATGGGCTGTACTACTAGTTATTTGAAATGTCCCACGGGCTTTTGTGCGCATGAATGATGGAAGGGCTGGGAATTTGAGAATTTGGGCACCCACCTAAAGTTGCATGACCGATGAGTGGCGAGATCTCTCGTGTCAAAACCGGGGAAAGAATAAATCCGAAAACGATGAAGTCACGATATTTCGGCATCCGACTGCTTGCGATGATTATCGATGACATCACATTTTGAAGCATGACTGCATCGGACTCTTTGCCTTGGTCATCATGCACATGGACCATGTTTAATGTTTGTGTCTTCGTATTGTTGATATTTGAGCCATGGTTACCCAGACATCGGGGAATCCATGCAACCCATGCCCTGGGAAACCAACCCCTATTCCAAGACCCCCCAACGCCGCTCATGATATGAGGTAACCTGTAAACGCCAGAGTAAAAGGTGAAAAATCATGACTCATTTCATGGCACATTTCCGACCCCAGCTAACCTCGCGGGCATAAACGTTCCTCGGGCGAGGATGACCTCGAAGCCAACATTGGCACTGTCGTCTGCCTCGCTCAAACTCGTCACCCCCTCGGCTCGTCGGCCGCCCGCACTGGCAGCTTGCGCGTCACAGCGTCTGCCAAAAGTAATTTGCGTAAAAGTAGCGCGAGAACTTCTTGTCCATGTTGACGACGTGCACGTCGCCCTTACGGTCGTTGCGGATGACGGCACGCGACCACTCGCCATCCCTCTCGTCGCGCTCAATGTCGATGCCCAGGCTGCGGTAGACCTTGAGCCGCAGGAGCACCTCGTCGTCGACGGCATACGACGTGCGCGGCGCCGCCGGGTCCCCGCCCGCGGCCGGGGCAGAGGCGTCGCCACTGGCGGCG
>KQ030505.1:725211-840493 GCA_000956045.1 Hirsutella minnesotensis 3608
GGCCTCGCGCACGCGCAGTTCGCGCGCCTGCTGCAGCGTCGACAGCGACTCGCGCACGCGCGCCACGGCCTGCCGGTCGGGCTGCGTGTTGAAGTTGTCGACGGTGTGGTGGATGAGCTGGATGCCTTGTCAGCGGCCTCGCCGCCTCCTCATGTTGCCGGCCATGTAGCCGATGCCTGTTCCTCCCAAACAGCCGGGCAAGAGGCTGGAGCTTACCGTTGCGGGATCCTCAGAGAGCAACATGGTGGCGGCTCGGTCGTCTCGCGGCGCGGCGCGGCGTGTGTAGATGCCGTCGGGAAAAAAGGATGCGGCAGGTGTAGGAGACTCAGTTACTTTAAGCGCTCGTGGTGATGATCGTTTTCGTCTGCGTCTTCGTCGTCGTCGTCGGCTTCATCGCTCGAATATGCTCCGCGTCAAAAAGGCACTCGTCGACCGTCGTACGTTTGGGCAAGGAAGCGAATAAGGACAGGACCGCGGCTCCACTCCTGGTTTTCCTCTGGTCGTCGGGACGACTATCGCTTATCGGCCCACGTGGGATACGTACTGTACCTAGGGGAGGGGCTGACTTGCTGGCGAGACATCGAGGGCCGTCACCCCCCGCATCTGCGAGCCCCGACAATAGAGCATGACTAAGCTGGATCAGTAGTAACAGCACGCATGGCCCACGCAACCCCGTCCGTCGCCGCCACGACGGCCGCTAGAAGCCGCCCCATCAGTTACGCCACAGTATTGTTGCTCGGCCTCTGTCAGCTTCAACCCATCAAACGTCCCCCATCACTTTGACTGCCAGCAAGCAAACGCCGACCTCGAACCGCATCATCCACACACACACGCACATCGTTTCATTCTATACTCGCAATCAACGCTCCTCCAACACTTGTCCTCTTTGCCGTACATTTTCTGTCCTCATATTTGTACATCTCCCAACGCCTCCAACAGCCCCCGACTCTCCGCTCCAAGCCCAGCGCTTCGTCGCATTCGCCGCCGCCGAGCAACCGACCCCCGACTCGGACCGCAGCCATGGTCGCAGAACTACCTTGTCAGTCTCTTCCCCCAACCCCTCTCTCCTTCAGCCGATACTGACGCGCTGGCTTTGCAGACGCCCTCGATGCGGAGACGCAAGTCCCACCACCCTCCCACCATCCTCCACGACTCCCACGTCTAACGCTATAGGCAGGCCGCTCAACCCTTCGGAACTAAACGTCCTGCGCGCGCAGTACGAGAAGGAAGGCGAAATGGTGGGCGTCCAGACGAAATTCAACTACGCCTGGGTAAGCCTGCGCCACGTTCCTCGACGCAACCTCCTCGGGACATAATTCAAAAGCCCTCGGCTTACACTACACCTCTAGGGCCTCGTCAAGTCAAACTCCCGCTCCGATCAGCAGCTCGGCGTCCGCCTCCTGTCCGACATCTTCCGCCTCTCCCCCGAGCGCCGCCGCGAGTGCCTCTACTACCTCGCCCTCGGCAATTACAAGCTCGGCAACTACGGCGAAGCCCGCCGCTACAACGACCTCCTGCTCGACAAGGAGCCCGCCAACCTCCAGGCCTCGGACCTGCGCCACCTCATTGACAACAAGGTCGCAAGGGAGGGCCTCGTCGGCGTTGCCATTCTCAGTAGTGTCGGGATCGCCGCCGGCGTCGTCGGCGCCTTCATCTTTCGCAACGCCCGACGGAGGTGAATGTCTTTTGGGTGCAAGGAGAACAGTCGGGAACACTGGAGGAATCAGGGATATCAAGGATTAACGTTCACGTCGGATGCATCTACGTTACCTCGGATTTGGATAAGCGCTGTATGCCATTCTGGCCCGCCAAGATTCATCCACCCTTGAGACGTTACGCCTGATGGATGGGTAGTCGCCTTGTCGCTGCCCTTGTAATTATATCAAGACCCAGCTCAGCTGATGTTCATGAAGCATGCCACAGAATAAATACATGGAACCTACTTGGTAGCCTGTGCAAAATTGCCAGTCCCTTTGTATGCAGCCCTTTGCTGTGCAGGATTTGACTCGGAATGTAGCCAAATCGCAGATGCAGCCTTGCGTTCCCGGTCATTCACAATCCGTTTTCTATCGTCACGGCGAAAAGAATAGGCACACGGGAATGCATTGACCTAGACTCCTAGGGACAAAAGAGATGGTAAACTCAAGACTAATTAAGAAAAGACGGACGGGCCTAGACGACAAATTCGCGAGTCGAGACGTCCGAACATCCAGTCCCAACCACGTATGGCTAAAATACAACAGTTGCTGCTCAAACCCCCAACAGCAAACCATTCATCTGCTCCTGTCTATTTCAAACCCATAGCCAGCGCTCCATCCAGACCTGTGATGAGGGTCTCTTCCGGTGAACCAGGGAAGCGGCAAAGTTGCGAACTGCGTCTGCCGGTCCTGGCGACGCACACATTGTCCTGCGTACTGAGTGCGCCCAGTCAACATCAAACAACCCCAACCAAGCCGACAGATCCCAGCCATGAGGACAGTACCGCAACGGCATCCCAATCGTCTCGGCCCTCAAAAGAGCGATGCCAAAGGTGTGACTCTTGCCTTGTTCACAATTGTGCGACTCGACCACATTCCAGACGCCAATTACAAGCGCCCGAATTCTTTGCAACCTTCTCCATCCGAGTCGTAGCCGGTGCGTCCCCCATCGCATGGCCGTCTTCCCTAGATTGGCTTGTGCCTGTCCATTTCAGAAAAACCAACTTTTGTGTCCGGGCGATCGGGCGAGGAGTAGTGCGTATTTATTAAAATGAAAATGTGGCGAGAAGGCGCGACAAGAAATGAGAAGAAAAGGAAATGAAAGGCGTTGAGCTGCAAGTGTAGGGATGTCACAGGAACGTAGACGTTGATCGTAGAATGGCGGGGTTTGCGAAGGGGAATCCGGACACATGAAGGCTTTAGCGCAACGAGAATCCCTTCCGCTTGCCTTCCTTCTCCAGCGGCCGGCCACTCTCGATGCGTGCCTTCTTGTCTTCGAGCTCTATGCGCTGGCGCTCGAGCTGTTCCTTCATCTCTCGGTGTCGGGCGTATAGCTCTTCTTCCGATTGCTTGAGCTTGCTCTCCTTCTCCGCAACCTTTTGTTGGAAAACCATCTTCATCTCGGCCTCCATCTTGGCGAGCTTTTGCTCGTGCAGGGCACGCTCTTCCTCTTGCTTGACAGCTGGGTTCACCTCCTTGAAGACACTCGGGTCTTGCGAGACGCCCATTGCAATCAGCTTGTCGGTACGGTAGTTCTCGTACAAGAGGTTGTTGGTGTGCTCCTTGAGCTCCTCCATGTGTGTGCGGATGAGCATCTGACGGAGTTTGACAAAGTCGCAGTGCTCCTCATTGTCGACCTCGATGGTACCCCAAGGGTACTCGCGCCCGCGGACTTGGCGGCCGTCGGCCGTCTTGATCTCGTTGGTGGCACCGACAACGGCAAACGGAACCTTGGACATGATCTCGGCATTCTCTGCAATCGTCTCCTCATCGTCCAACTCATATCGGGGACCCTCGAAGATTTGAATGCCGTGATACTTAATGTCTGACAAAATCTGAGACAAAGTGTTAGCGCCATGCCAATGTCGTCAACTAGTCACCAATTCGACGAATCAGACTTACTCTGGCCTTGAAGTTTGTGATTTCCTCGTCTGTAAGAGTATCAGACTTAGCAATGACGGGAATAAGGTTGACCTTGGTGTGTAGTCGTCGCATGACCTCAATATCGAGGGGCTTCAAGGAGTGGCCAGTTGGCTGAATGAAGAAGACGCAGGCGTGAATCCTGTTGTCGACGATGTTGACGCGATTCACCTTGTTCTCGGCATCCAGGTACGCATCGAAGCGCTGCTCGATGTTGTCCACAATGGGACGCCAAGACTCATCGTTGTTAACGAAGTCACCGAAACCAGGGGTATCTACAACAGTCAGGCGGAGGCGGACGCCGGCCTCTTCGATGTCGGCACTGATCGACTGAATGGTGACGGTCTTGGGAATGATATCGAGGCTCGGGCCCTTGCGCTCCTTGGGAGGGTATAGGGAAGTGTTAAAGAGAGTGTTGACGAGCGTCGACTTGCCGAGACCAGATTCGCCTGTAAATGCACTCAGCGGCAAGTTTCACACCGCTCTGCAAGGACAACTTACCAACGACCATGACGTTGAAGTTGAAGCCCTTCCGAACGCTCTTGCGATGCCATTGGTTGGGGAGGTTGGCAAAGCCGACATAACCAGTCAGCTTCCTCCGGACAATGTTCCTGCTATCCGGAGAAGAGCCAGCCGAGACTGCAGCTGTACCTTGGATTAGCAATGGTGGCCGCATTAGAAGGAGAATTGAAATGATTTACCAGGGGGCGGCGAAGGCGCCGTCGGGGCCGTGGGGGAATCAGCTCCGTTGGCAGCTATCAAGATAAATAGTCAGCAAGCAACTTGCAAATGCAGCAACTAAATGATGTTGAGCAGGCAGTTGAGGAAGGACATCGCTGACAGGCCAAATCCTTGACTTGGCCGTGTTCAGCAACCGAGGCAAGACCCTTTGTCGAACTAGGCGGATTCGACTTGGCGGAGTTCTTGACAAAACCAGGGTAAAATTCCTCGAACGACATGGGGCTCCACGGACCCAGCTTTGGAGGATCTTCGACCTCGAGCATGCTGCGGTATTGTCGAGTCGTTTGCGTTGAGGTGGCGGCTGAGGGAGCCAACGAGGGTTGACTCGCGTTATCTGGAGCAGCTGTGCCCAGGCTGCTCGTTCTTTGGGACGGAAGAGGGTGCGACTCTGGCAGCTGAGGACTTTTGACGTCCGTCGATGACATTGCGATGCGATTAAGCTGGTAATCGTGGACTCGCGACTCGGAAAAGTAGCCGTCACGGTAGTCTGCTGACCAAACTTGGAAAAGGGGTTGATGCTTCTCCGCAAGACGAATGCTTTTGAGACCAAAAAGGAGGGAGGTTGATGCAATCCAAGACAAGAGTAGATGACAAGGAAGCAATGCCGTCGCGATGTCGAATCGTGTTGCGATGATGGTGCGCCGGAGGTGGATGATTGCAATTTGTAGGGGAGCCTTCTTGGGCGTGACACGGCAGGGACGCTGGTCCTCGAATCCGTGCCCGATATCCTCTTGCCTCACTGCCTGCTTGTGGCTTGCGCCAACGAGAAGAAAGGGGTTTCTTACCCATATTGATGTAGAAAAGAGCGGTCGAACGGTCCTTAAATGAATGGGGATGGAAGGAGCGGGATCTATGTCAGGTCAGTCGCAATGTCGAGAGCGTTGTGGAAAGCCGAGAGCTTGGCTGCCGATGATGGCGAGCGAGGACAGGGCAGAGGGAAAGAATGGAAGTCGGTCTCTTCTCCGGTCGCCTTGAAGATAAGGCGAAGCCAAAAGAAGTCGGCCGCGATGGGTGGAAATTATGGGGTGAGCGAGGCGAGTGTGATGAGGCAGGACTGGGCAGGATGGGGCAAGGCAGGGCAGGGTCGGGGGTAAAACGTACCAAAGGGAGGACCCAGGAGAGACCCGACAGTGAAGAACAAGGACGCGTGTCAGAAGGTTGAAGGGGAGGAAAGGAGAAAAGGCGCACGAGCTGGACAAGTGGCCGTGATTGTCGACGAGCAGGCCAAGAGCGGTTCGCTGTGCGGTCGACGGGAAGGAAGTAGCAAATGGTGGAAGGGGAAGACGAGGATGAGGTCGAGTCCGAGATTGGGGTCAGGAAGGAGAAAATTGGGGAGAGGGGAGGGGGGGGCGTGTGCGTGTGGGTGCTTGGGTGTGGTGAGCGGCGGGCAATGGGAGACGGACGGGAATTTCTTTGGACAGGCGGGCGGGCGGGCGTGTGTGGTGCTGCCTGCCTCTGCTGCCGCCTCTGTGCTTGCTGCTGCTGCTGCTGCTTTTGCCGCTGCGCTGCGCTGGCTGGTCAGTGGCCACAGCGTAACCGCAGGCCTCGCCCGGCAGAGGCAGCCGCTCCTTGGAAGGCCAGCCGAGTAAATTGGAGCGTCTTCTCTCCATGCGAGCCCAGATTGGTAATTACCTGCAGTAGGTACCTACTGTACAGTGCAGGAGGAACCCTCCGCGCCGCAGATGCAGTAACCGACTTTGGCGCTGCTATACTGTGCTGCGAGGTCCTTCGTACCTAGTCGCCGAGGCGCGAGCTGGGCATGCAGAGAGTGTGGAGTACTCAGACAAAGGTACCCGACTGTTCATCCCCTTTCCCCAAGTTTCGGCCTTGGAAACTGGCGGCGCGGCCGGCCGCTGGAGAAGCCCGCACCAGGTCAAACAGCGCTACGAGGGCCTGTACCTAGGTACCTGTATTGTACCCGGACCCTTTCCACGGGCAGATTACGAAGTCCTGTCTGCGTTTATCGCAGTCGACGAATCGCCGCGCTTTGGGAAAGTCGCGGTCTCACGAACAAGATATGTGCTGCCTGCCAGTGAGCAGAATACTCGGTACCTCCCAACATCCAATCATACGAACACGAATACATGCGCATGTACCGTCACACACTGGCAGCACTGGATGCACTCGCTCTGCTGGCATTGGGCTTGGCCGAGCCAGCGGCAAAAGGGGTTCGTGTAGCACTAAGCCACAACGGGGCTAGCGTATCATGGTGGCCAGCGCTCTGGAGAAGCACCAGCCAGGGCTCTAGGGGCCCGGGGCTGCTACCACTGATTGGCTGTGGAGCGCGTGCGGCTCCCGTGATAGCTGCCAAAACGCAAGGACCCTGCACGGCGCGTGGACGATTAGAGATACTGGATGGCGAGAGTGCCCGTGCCCCCAAGGCTGCGAAGAAATGGTGCTGATGCTGGAAAATGGGGCTTCGGTCTTGCAGGGTGAAAGGGAAACCCGGGACAGACGGGGTCTCCGGGACATTGAATGTGATGGATGGAGGAAGCTCTCAACTGTGACGACGACGTTGGCATTGTCCCCCGAACCCCTAAAAGTTACTGCCCCTGCACTGTTGGCGATGGCCAAGGTGGGACATTTCGGCTGCCCAGCGCTGATGCGGGATACTTGCGCTGGAATGGCTCCTGGGCTTTGAAACGCGTGCATGACCAATCATGCCTCAAGCCACGCCCTACTAATATCAATCGCTCCTAGCTCCCAAGTTCCACTTCCCCGTGAGCCGGTATTACAACACAGAGGGGCGGCCAGTCCCCTGCTCGCCACCAGTCGGACGTGGCGTCTAGTCGCACACTCAACGGTTCGCGCTGCTGTGTGGCTTGTCCACATCGCAATTTACTACCATGAGCGCCGCGCAAGGTCAGGTATACAGTACTGAGATTATGTCGTCCGCGTCAGGGTCTTTCCTTGGTTCGCTTGACTGCACCGACTGCCAGATGGAGCGCCTAGAGTATGGATGTACATGGAGGCCAGGCGCTTGCCTGGGTTCAAGGCCGGATCAATCCACGCTGCACCTTCCTTCTCTCTCACAACGTGCAAGCGCAACCACTCGCCGCACAATGGAAGCGACCTCATTACAGTATTCGCAGGTACGAAGTACATGGCGCCGGTACCTCGCCGGTCGAGTGCGCCTTCTCTCAACAATCCATTGCGCTCATACAGTATTTCTTTGTATAGGCACTGTTCTAACAAGTACCTATCCTCATGATGTAACCGCGCTGTGTCTCGGCCCATCTCGTCATGGCCTGAATTTCCCTCCTGTCCACTTTGGCATTTTCGTACTCCTCCCCCTTTCCTCTTGGCTTCTTGTGTCGTCGCCGTGGCGCCAGTTTCAGGCTCCTGCGTGTCGTCCAGACATTGCGCGACGCATCTCAACTGCATACCGCGCTACGATACCTTACCTACACAAGGTACGACGCATTCGCGATTACCGATCGAGGGCTTCAATGATGCGCGAGATGCCCTCCCCCTCAATTGCAGTACAGTAAGAGGGAAGGTGGTTCATGCTTTTTCCTTTGACACATCCGCCATCAACCCACCACCTGGCCTGGGATTTGTCCAGTCAGCTTTGCTCTTGTCTCGCCGTGGCCGTGACCCCCTTTTCAGTTCTCACGGGGCTCCCACCTTTGCAGTGCCTTTTTTTCTGTGATTTTCTCGCTTTGCTTGCTTTTGGCGCGCGTGCTGCGCAGAGTGGCCCCTTGCCCCCTTGCCCGGTCCCCCAGGCTTCCTTTTTCTTTCGTTTTGTTTCACGCCCGCCTTCATCTCATCGTTTGCGGCCGGTTTGGTGCCGGTGCGAATGGGAGTTCCTTCGCCTTTTCCTGCACCTTGTTTCTTCCTTCTTCCCATAGCCGCTGCCCCAGCTCTTCACCTTGGTCCGGCCATGCGAAAAAGAATGACTTGGTCCATGTCCAAGCTGCCATTGTCGCGCTGCGGTTGCTGGTTCTGGCGGAAAACCCTACCGAACACCGAGGGTACTACTCCCTAATGAGTTAATTGACAGAGACTGTCATGGGCAGCCCCGCGATCATCGATCTCCGAGACACTTTTAGATGACGCTCCGACCATGGCAAGGCGTCTTCCATCTCCACGTTGGCTGCAGTGCAGGTTCCACTAGTAGCACGAAGTACGAAGTAGTCTGTGTCGATTCTCCAGGTTCACCGAGGCGCTACGGCATGACCCCTTCTCTTTACTGTTCCATTTCTACGAAGCCAAGTGGGTGAAAAAAAAACATGCCCCCCCCCCCCCCCCTCTGCACTAGGCGCTCTTTCTAGCTAGCCTAGCTGCTGGCTCGCTCGCTTGATGAGTCGGGGATGCACGCGCATCGGAACCATGTCCAAAACGTCTTTGTGCGCTCGCCTATGTCGTGCACATACAGTATAGTACAGTATAAGTGCGACTTCTTCACGTTCAGAGTTGACACCATGGCTGGCTACGCACATGGAATTGGATCTTGGCTTCACCCTCGCTTCGTCTCGCAGGCAGTCTCCAAGGCCCTGTCGTCCAACGTCGCCTCCTTGGCTGGGCTGAGCCGGGCCGCACGGAGCGGATCAGGTGCCGTCCAGAGACGATCTCTCGAATGCGCAGCAGAGCGACTGTATTGCTGCAATGCATCCACCCTGGCGTCTTTGCCTCGACCTCTCATCTGTCCGTCCACTGACGCCTGGACACGAAATTGGTGATCTCGTGGCCTCATGCCATGACAAGCCACCCGCGTTGTCATGGTTGCCAGCCCTTGAACATGCGTGGCTAGGAGTTCGTGAGAGAGGCGCCTTCATTGCCCGCCAATTCTGCAGTGCAACGTAGATTTGCTGCACCAGCCCGGGTTGCCGTGCTAATCTGGCCATGCCTTGTCCCCTGCTGCCGGTCGCGGATGGCAGACGGGCGAAGACGGGCATAACAGCGGGATATGCCTATTCTGGGCAATATCCGTGAGCGTCTACCAGGACGAGGTGTCCATTGAGCGGACTGGTGAATACTTGTTCATCTTTGGCGCCTTGCTACAGAATACTCTGCGGCTCCATCTGCGACAGGACCAAGAATCCTCTCCGGAACAGTGCCAGGGGGGTTCCGGATTCCCACGCGCTCCCAGATCACGACCGAGGCACAAAATCCTTCGTGCACAGCCCTACAAATACGGTTCTAGGCCCTGCTCAGAAACCTTCCTCGTTCATGTCTTGGTCTCAATCACTGCTCTTAGCTCGGCACAGACTCAGCGCGGCCGGCTGCTGCGTGTTGGCAGTCTGGGGAAAGCGTCCTCCAATGACGAGGCTCAATCGGTGCAACGGAATATCTACGCACCGCCGAGATCCGCTTCTCTCGTCTCGAGATCGATTGACTGGCAGTTCACATGGCACTCCTGCCCTCTTTCGGTGAAAGCGCCTCGGGCCAACCAGCATACGCATATTTCGTACGTACGTACTTGTACGGCGTCGCCTGCGCTCCCGATTCGAAGCCATCATGGCCAAATCAAATCACATGATTGCAGCGAGTCCCACAACGGAAGCATGAGCTAGGCCCACGTACTGTACGTATGAATACAAGTCGCCAATGAGTTTTGTAGCTCGGTGCCGTGGTCCATTTACCGCGCCTCGTGCTCAAATGCGCCTCAAACGACGAATGACGTCTTTCCTTGATCAAAGTTCTAATAAACTCCCGCTCGTCTCCCCTCCAGGCCGGCTATGGTATATCTACTGTACAAGTGACGTGTGACATGATGGGACGCGGACATGACTGGCTTTCTCACCGGGGCAGTGGGAAGACGTTGGCCTGCTGGCCGGCGAAGAACTTTTTCGACTCGGCACATCTCTCGCTCTTGCAGCCGGGACAGCGAAGTCCCATTTGCGGCGAGCACGCTTGTCTTGCCTGCAGGTGCGTCAGGGCAATGTCTGCCAGTGCTTCTATAAAGACAGGGCTGCCGTTGAGGCTCTCGGCACGCTTGACTGTGTCCGTGTGACCGCATTCGCCAATGACCTCTTGATCAAGCTCGTACAGAGTTTCAATGTGATCAGAGGTAAAGGCGATGGGAATAAGCACCAGGTCTTTCTGCCCTTTGGAGATGTACTGTTCGACCGAGTCCGAGGTCTGAGGACCCAGCCAAGCGGAAGGGCCGACCTGAGATTGCCAACAGAGACGATAGGGGTTGGAGAACTTGAGGCGCTGCATGACACCGTATACCGTTGCTGCTACCTCTGCCGGATATGGATCACCTGTGAGAGATGTTAGCCCGCAAAGCCCAGAGCGTTACTTTGTGGACGGTGTGGGTTAATTGCATACCTCGGTTGACAACAGACATGGGCAAGCTGTGGGCCGAGAAGAGGAGGACGACATCATTGCGCCGCTCTTGGGGGTATTCGGCGAGCTTTGCTTCAATATTTTGCGCAAAGGCCTCGATTAAACCACTGTGGGATGGCCATCTGTCAATGACGCTCCAGTTGATGGTGCCAGCCCCCCCCTCGGAGGCAGTCTTGCCCTCCAACCGCTGGCGCCATTTCCACAGCTCGTTCAGACTGCTCCCCGTCGTCGAGCATGAATACTGAGGGTACTGCGTAAAGGCAACGGCCCTGCCGCCCCTTCCATTGCCGAAGCCGTCCTCGAGAAGCTTGCTGTACATCTCCTCGGTCAAGGGGTCGGCGTATCGGAAGGCAACGTAGGGCTTGTGCGGCGCTGATTCGGGCGAGATCTTGTCCAGTATCTTGCACATCTCGGCGTTTTGGTACTCGGACCACTTGCGGATGGGGGACCCGCCGCCAATGGCATCGTATTGCTTCTGAATCTTGGGCGTTCGCCTGTTGGATATCAAGGGGCCGAGGTACGATTGGAGGCGGCCAAGTGGTATCAAGTCGCCGTCGGCCTGCAGCGCACGTTAGCGAAGGCCTCAGGATACGGAGCCGACAAGACGCACGAAGAGACGGCTGAGGAAGTCGCCGACCTCGGCGGTCGTCGAAGGTCCTCCCATGTTGAGGAAGACCATGGCCGTAGGCCCTTTGGATCCAGTCGCATCCTGCGTCACCGGCGGCGCCGGGATGGCAAAGTGTCTCTTGTGGCTGTCGAGGCGAGGAAGGGCCAGTCGCGAGGATGCAGTCTTAGATACGCCTCGGACGAGCGTTTGACTGGGAACACGTAGCGTCATTTTGATTGCGTGACTTCGGAACAAAACCGCCGCGGTAAATCGTGATGCAGCTCGCGGAATAAAGCAGCTTCTGCCTCTTTTCTTCGATGCGCATCCACGCCGCGATTTTGTAGGAGGAGCTCGGGGCGATCCATGATGCAATGTTGGCTTGGCGGTTCCTGACTGTTACCGGGGTACCGATGATTCCAGGCAGCAGCTGCCAAAGGATCGTGAATCGATGACCTGGGCATGTACCCATCTAATGCCGGAGAGCTTTAGCCAATCATGTGTCGCGTGATTTTGATAGTAACTACCTAGTCACATGACGGCGCGCAGCAAGCGTGGAAGCCTGCCTGGCGGCGCGTGTACAAGACTCGAATTGAGAGCGGCTCGGGGGAAGAGGTACTTTACGCAGCTTCTTCTCTCACTTGTGCAGCTTCTTCTCTCACATGTTATTGCGCGTAGAGTCTCACTCGTCTCTGCACGAAGAAAAAAAATGGCGGACAGCAATCAAGACTGGCGGAAAGATGAAGACGATGAAGCGGAGCAAGAGATTGACGAGACGGTGAGAGTTATGTTCTCCTCTCATGGCATTCTCGGCTGACGACCATCATAGAGCTACAAGGCGCAGAAGGATGCCATCATCCTGGCCATCAATGTGAGCGAGTCGATGCTGCAACAACCTCCGCCTTCGGATTCCAAGAAGGCGGACCGGGATAGCCCTGTGCAGGCGGCGCTGAAATGTGCCCAACACCTAATGGAGCAGCGCATCATATCGAACCCCAAGGACATGATGGGGATCCTCCTCTTTGGAACGGAAAAGTCCAAGTTCCAGGCCAGCGAGAGCACAAGAGAGGGCCTCGGCTACCCGCATTGCTACCTGTTTATGGACCTGGACGTGCCGGCCGCCGAGGACGTCAAGGCGCTCAAGACCCTAGTCGAGGAAGGCGAGGACGAGGATGAGATCCTCAAGCCATCTTCCGAAGCCCCATCCATGTCGAATGTGCTCTTTTGCGCCAACCAAATCTTCACGACAAAGGCCGCCAACTTTGGCAGCAGGCGGCTCTTCATCATCACCGACAACGACGACCCGCATTCGTCGGACCGGGCCGCGGCTTCAGCTGCCGCGGTTCGCGCCAAGGATCTTTACGACTTGGGCGTGACCATAGACCTCTTTCCCATTGCTCGGGGGGACTCAAAGTTTGATGTGTCGAAATTCTACGATGTTAGAGGCTTAACCCTCCTTGACTTGCGATTTAGCTGACGACACGTAGGACATTGTCTATGGAAATTCGCTGGCAGAAGCAGATGGATCGGCAGCTCAAGTGTCCAAGTCGGCAGATGGCCTGACACTACTAAACTCCCTGATATCCAACATCAACTCCAAGCAGACGCCCAAGCGCGCCCTCTTCTCTTCTGTTCCCTTTGAGATTGCGCCGGGCCTCCGCATTTCTGTAAAGGGGTATAACATCTTGCACCGACAGACGCCTGCGAGAACGTGTTACATCTGGTTGGATGGGGAGAAGCCGCAGATTGCGGCGGGCGAGACCACGAGAATCGCCGAGGACAGCACGAGGACGGTGGAAAAGAACGAGATAAAAAAGGCCTTCAAGTTTGGCGGCGAATACGTCTACTTTACGCCCAAGGAGTCCAAGACTCTGCGCGATTTCGGCTCGCCCGTCATCCGCATCATTGGCTTCAAGTCTCGAAAATTGCTCCCCGTGTGGGCAAGCGTCAAGAAGTCGACGTTTATTTTTCCAAGCGAGGAGGACTACATCGGGTCGACGCGCGTCTTTTCAGCCCTGTGGCGGAAACTCCTCAAGGACGACAAGATTGGCATTGCTTGGTGCATCGTGCGAGCGAACGCGCAACCGATACTCGCCGCCATTGTCCCGTCCAAGGAGCGATCCAGCGAGGGCTCCGGCACGCCGTATCTGCCTTCGGGGCTGTGGATCTACCCGCTTCCCTTTGCAGACGACTTGCGACAAACGAACCCTCCGCCAGACGCCTGCCAGAGCTCTGACGAGCTCAAGACGCGGATGAGAATCATTGTGCAGCAACTGCAGCTACCAAAGGCCATGTACAACCCCCTGAAATACCCGAACCCGTCCTTGCAATGGCACTACGAGATATTGAAAGCCCTGGCGCTGGAGGAGGAAGTCCCAGAGAGCGCAGACGACGCGACGGAACCAAAATACAAGGCCATCAGCAAGCGGGCCGGGGGTTACCTGGAAGAATGGAGCCAAAGACTGGAAGAGGAGACGGGTGTCGTGTCCGACTCGCGGGCACTGAAACGAGAGGCAGAGGACGACCTGGACCGTCCCGCCAAGCAGAGAAAGTCGAGCCCGGACAAGGTGTCGGGCTCCTACATGTCGCTGGCGCAGCTCAAGACGGCCGTGACGAGCGGCGGCATCACCAAGATGACGGTTGCGCAGCTCAAGGACGTGGCGGCGGCACGGGGACTGAGCACGAGCGGCCGAAAGATGGAGCTTGTTGAGAGAATAGAGCAATGGGTGGAGGCAAACGCGTGAAAAGCAGCCCCCTTTTGGCACCAACAGGCCGTTTGGAGGTACGACTTCTGGGGGATAGGCTGTACCTAGGCTTTGGAAGAGTTGTCGGGGTCCGACGGCTGGTGACAGCTGGCGTTGATCGAGTCACGATAAGGCGCATCAGGGCGTTGAGGGCTGTGGGTTGACAGAGTTCTCTTCTTGTTGCACTTCGTAGCATCGCCATTCCATGCTCGCCACATCTTGTCCTTGAACGCCTTGCAGGCTTTGTCTGCTGTTCAATGAGCGAAACACCGAAAGAAAGACGACCAAAAACTAGTCGCAGAGAAGGCGTCGTGTCATCCCATGATGCATGGTGATGCCAGGCCATCGCCCGACATGGCCGACGACGACTTGAGCACGCGGCCCCGGAATGTCGGAGAAAAAGACGGGCAAGACACGGAGTCTTGGTCAGTGCCTTTAGCGCAGTGGACCGCGGCGGGTGCTGGACCCACGCCCCGCGTCTACTTGGGCCACGCCCGGGAAGCGCCCCCTCCCACAGCCAAAGGCAGCAGATTCTGCCACCGCCCGCTTATATTACGAGCAGGCGCGTATGTGTCGCCCGTGACTTCGGAGCCTCAGCGCTCATCACCACCACCGCTGCCAACGCCTCGCACGGCACCGTCGACGCGCGCCGCTCCCACAACCGCAACCGCAACCACATCCAGACGCAGCGCGTGGCCTCAGCACGAGCCTGGTTCGGTGCAATACCTGGCGAGGCTGCTGCGGCTCGCCCAATGTCGGCGCCCGGACTCGGACATGGCCGACTTTCTCGCCAGCTTCAACTTTGGAGCTGAGGACGCCGCGCTGCCCAAGTCGTCGTCGTGCGCGTCGATTGAGGAGCTGCAGCTCCGCCTGCATGACGTGCTCTCGGACAAGTCGACGCCCACGCGCGCCCAGCATGTCGCCACCACCCTCGACCTCGGCGAGGCCGCCCAGCTCGCCGTCAGCCTGTCGGCCGCGGAGGCCACATCGCCTCGGCCGTGGGCGCGACCGACGGCAGCGCTTGGGTCATGCGTGACAAGGCGCGCTCTTCCCAAGGCTGGAGCTTTACCTACATCTGCAGCGATTCTGTTCAGCAGTGGGAGCGCGAAAACAAGGGCAAGGCCAAAGCCGTGATCGGCGAATATCTATCAAAGGAGATGGATCCGATCCTCATGAGTGAGTCGCCCAATAACGCCCTCAAGCACACGCTCGACTGACTTGTCCATGCTAGGCCGCCCTGCGTTTGACTGCCGCGGCACAATCAAAATCTCTCTTCTTCGCGGCAGCCGAGCCGTTTCGGTCAAGTATGACCACACGCCGCTGCACAAGACGGTTGGTGAAGTCGCCGAGCTCTTCAAGCCCCCTCCGCGACCGACCGTCACGCGCGCCCCAGAGAAGCAAAAGACACCCAAGAAGCCGGGCTCTGCGCGCAAGAAGCGCGAATACACCAAGGCCCTAGACGAAAATGGCAACCCAAGGAAACGCAAGAGGAGCAAGACCGAGGGAGCCCAATCGCAGGCGGCAGGCCAAAGCCAAGGGCAGCAACCTCTCTCGGAAATGGCCCCAAACACCCAAGGATCTCTCCAGGTATCCGACGCCCCTGCGGCTCAAAATCCTGCTGCCGAGACGATTCCCATGGGGCCCGGTCCGCCTCAAACCACAACTGGCGGAAGCTTCCCGCTCAACCTGGCTCCCGAGGAGGCCCTGCGACGACGAGAAGCCGCCATCAAGCTCCTCACCGAGGCGGGCGTCGATCCGGATACGCTGTCCACCGAGCAGTTCAACATCTTTGCAAACCAGTCGCCCGAGCTCCAAAAGGAGTCGCTCAACATGCTCGTTAAGTACGGGGCAGAGAGGCTTCGCATCGTGCACCCGAGCAACCGAGATGGCTCGGCTTCGACACCCACGAGTGCCACCACGACGCCGACAATGGCCAGCGGATCTGCCGCATCTCAAGATACCACGACGACCGAACTGGGGCCTCCATCTGCAGCGACAGCGCAAGAAACGCCAAAGTCTGCCAAGGGTTCACGCCGCAAGGGGCCTAGCAAATCGCGCATCGCTTGCTTCCAGTGCAAAGACCGCAGAGTCAAGGTACGTGTGCTCGTACACCGCCAATCGTTTCATGGTTCGATATCCTAACGGCAGACATAGTGTCCAAAAGAATTGCCGACTTGCGCCGAGTGCCAGACCGCAGGCACGTCGTGCGAGTACGCTTCACGGCCAAAGGCCAAGAAAGAATCAAAGTCCGAGGCCATTGTGCCCGCCGACTACGATGCCGAAGATGACTCACAATTCGAGCAAGAGGCTGAGCAAGTGCCGGCACAAGAGCCCGTCGAGGAGCAGCCTCAGATGAATCTCGGCTTGGATCACCTGCCTCCCGAGGAGGAAGAAGAAGCGCAAGAGGACGACTCGCAAGAAGACGCGCAAAAAGCGCAGTCGGTGGAGAATGGCGAAGAGCCGGGAGTTGAAGATACAAGCTATTCATCGTACCCCCAGATGCCCGTCGCTGACATGCTTGGCCCGACATTGGATATGCAGAACGACTCCCATCAGCCCATGCAACAGTCCCAAGCGCCATACTTTCGATCAGCTTCCGGCCTCGCACTGCCTCAGCCCGAGGAGCCCCCAGTCGTGCAGATGCACCCGAGCACGTCCGGCCTGGTACTGCCCCAGAGCACAGTACAGTATCCCTCCCACACGTCTTCCATGGCTGCGGATGCGTCGTCGCTTGTCTCCCGGAGCGATGAAGCCGCGCAGATGTTGGCAGCCCAACAGGCACAGCAGGCTCAGCAGGCACCCAAGAGCTCTCGACGAAGTCTGCCGACGGTACCACCGCAGAGGCAAAGCCATACAGATTCGCCGGTGCAACCCACTGGCGTTTCTGGATGGGCAAGCAGTGTCAATCAGAGTCCCCAGCTCATGAGCACAGCCATGGCCACGGCTTCCTCCCACACGCGGAACGGAAGCGATTCGCGTCGGCAGGATCATCGGCAGATAGACTCTCCCCAGATGCAGGAGGCGATGGCGCTCTCCCAGGCTGCGCTCGATCGTCAACGGCAAGCCCAAGCGGCGCCAATGATGATGCAAGCATCCGCGCAGTCGATATCCTCCAACTCGGCTGACGAGGCGCGCGCCAAATCACGCCAAGGGCAACGAGCCCAGACAAAGACGCCTCGGGGGATGCAGTCTGCCCAGAGCGCGTACGAGGCACCGCCCCCGCCAGAGCCCACGATGAACCAGAGCAGCGCCAGCAACCAGTACCGGTCTGGCACGATGAACATCAGCAATGCGCAAGCATATGGTAATTATAATAGGTATTCGGATACCCTGCAAAACACGTCGAGTTCGGACAGGGTAGGATACGAGCCGTACTCATACCAGAGAAGCAGTCAGGGCGGGACGACTTATTCGAGCTACGACTACGGCCGCAGCCCGGCGACGACAATATCTATGGAGGATAGCGACTCGATGACGACCATGGCCTCTGCCTACCCGTCGAGCGGCAGCGTCAACATGCCCGACACGCTGGCCGCCGTGCGGGCGCGAAACAACGTGCCCAACAGGACCAGCTCGCCCTACAACAACCAAGCTGCCCAAAACGCCCGACAACGCCCCGTCCAGGGCCAGCCGTCGACCGCCTCGCCCGAATACAACTTGCGCACCGCGTCTATGCCCCAGCCCACGCGGCCCGCCCACACGGGCCCCAATACCCATCTCCAACAGCAGCAGCAGCAGTCGCAGCGGCACCATTCGCAGTCGCAGAGCCATCGCCGGCAGCCGCAGCACCAGCCCCATCAACAGCTGCAGCGCCAGTCGCAGACGACGCAACAGCACCAGCCGCAAGCCCAAAGCCAGCAGTCGCACCAGGGACAGCAGGGCTGGTACGGCTTCGGCGAGACCGGCGACAGCTCGTACCCGTTTGACCTGCAGCGGTCCAACTACAACTGGAAGATGCCCGACGAGCCGTGGGGCGGCGTTTCTTAGCGACCTCGTGCCCATCTATTGTGGTATTTTGATGTTGATTTTCAGCCAACTCAGCGGCTCTTTTTCTTGCTGCAGAGTACCAAGAGGCACGCAGGTTTTGAGGTGACGATGGACGGGGTTGAGACGGTGCCGGGCAGTGTCTCGGGCATCGAGCAGTCAAACCACTACGGCGATGAGCCACGATGATGGAGGCGATTGCCCGTCGGCCTTTTGCGCTTGGACGGTGACATACAATACGGACTAGTCAAAGGTGAACCATGCGGTCATGGCAGAGACTCTCTTTTGTCTCATCGTCTTCTATTATGTCATCTTAGGACTGATATCATTGACGTGCTCGACACTCCGTGACGCGCCAGCTAAGCGTTGCGAGCCTCGAGTTCAGGCCGAGGCGAGAAATTGGGGGGGATGAGTGCGTGAATTCCATGAGCTACCAAGAACGGCAACGCTTTTTCAAGATGAATTATGTGCAAAAATGTCTAAACCACCGGATTGCGTCAGATAGATACCCATGTATATGGAACCAAAAAAATTCATCAAAGTGCTTGCTCTCTCAGTTGTCCGACACGGCAAACTTGCTGAGAGACCGCAGGCGGGCGCCGTAAAAGTAGAGGAGCCATATGCCGACGATGCCAATGACGCTGAGGCCGCCGAGCAGGCTGACGCCCTTGGCGACGCCGAGGTTGCCAAAGAGCGGGTGGGCAAAGATGACGCTGCCGCAGGCAAGGGCGCTGCGGAAGAAGTCGTTTGCGGCGAACAGGCTGGCGGCGTACTTGGGGTAGCTCAGGGGCACGTAGACAAAGATGCACTGCATGACGACGAAGCAGGTGGTGCCGTAGATGGTGATGCCAATCGTCGGCACGATCCAGTGGATTGACGCGTTGGCCGTCCAGGCGAAGAGGAAGAGGCCAATCGTCGGGCCGAAGGCGGCGGGCAGCGCGGGCACGAGGCGGTTCTCCTGGACGGGGAAGCCAAACTTTTCGATGCGAGGCTGCATGTAGAAGTAGAGGTAGCCGCAGTAGAGGGCGATGCCGATGATGCAGGACACGAGGATGCAGAGGAAGACGAGGCCGATCTGGCCGAGCGTCATGTGGTAGTCGACGGGGTAGACGAGGGGGAAGACCTCGAAGACTAATGCGCGGTTAGCGAGCCGCGCATTCTTAGACCAAGGGGGGAGTGAAGCTTACATGAGTAGTAGATGCCGTAGATGATGGCCGTGTAGATTTGGACAAAGAGGACGGCCGGGTCCTTGAAGGTAATCTCAATGGGCTTGATGAGGGCGTCGAGGGCAATCGACGAGACGCGCATGTTTGCCTGGTCTATTTCGCTTTGCGACTGGAAGCGAGCGTTGCCAGTAAGCTCACGGAGGCGCTTGGCCCGGCGGAGGAGGATATTGGGGGTGCTCGTCTCAGGCAGGACGACGAGCATGGCGAGAAAGACGGGAGCGGAGGCCCAGATGGACTCGTAGAGGGACCAGCGCCATCCCTTGACAGGGACGGCGAAGCCGCTGAGCAAGGGGCCCAGAGCAGCTACGACTCATGTTAGCAACATGGCACACGTACAGGCGAAGACGGTCAAGCACTCACGTCCGCAGTAGGCGGCCGATACCCACGCAACCATAGCATAAGGCAGAGCCGCCAGGCTGTACATGTCACCGAGCGAGGCTCCGCCCGATGCCAGGCAGGGAGACCCAAAGAAGCCCTGGAGGAAACGAAGGACCAGGAGGCCAGCGAAATTGGGTGCAAAGGCAGTCGGGATAGACAGGACGACGAAGAGGAACATTGTGACGGCGTAGACGGGGCTGCGGCCAATGCGGGGGATCTCGCTCAGGGGCGAGAAGATGAGCGGGCCGATGCCGTAGCCAAGGACGTAGAGCGAGAGGCCGAGAGTGGCATCAATCTGGCCGACGCTAAACTCGAGCATGACGCCCTCAATGGACGACGTGTAGATGGCCGACGACGTGTAGACGACAAAGGTGTAGAGACAGAGGACGAACCCAATGAGCGCCCGCTTGCCGTTTGTCCAGTTGTGCGGGTTCTCGCTGTCGTCGCTGTAGTACCAGTCGACGAGGATGGCGCCGTCGTGGGTACGCTTGGGCACGATGGGCACCGACTGTACTCTCTCGACGGCCTCGCTGTCGGTCAGGGCATCCTGCTCGTTGTGCTCTGGCTTGCGGTGCTGGCCTGGGCTGCCGCTGGTGGTGGACGAGGCCGAGGAAGCATCGTGTGAAGGCTTTTCGCCAAAGTCCTCGGGCGAGGCGCTGGGGTCTTTGAGCATCCGCAGCCAAGGTTCGGGGAACTTGAAGTCGGCCTTTTCTTCTGGATACTGGAGATATCGCTTGTTCGTGACCCAGCGAATGACTTGCCCGAGAGGAGCGTCTCGGATGAGATCGGCCATGGTCGAGTTCTTGGCTTCGACTGCTCGAGAGTTGAATATGTTGATATTATGAGCTGTAAGAGGACTCCTCAGGACTGAACACCTCGGGCAAAACTACTTTATCGCCTGATATGATGGCTGGTGGCACGCATTGATGAGTTTCTGGATGACGCCTGGGTATGGAGAACTGCAGAACAAGAGATATACTCGAATATCTGCGAGCTCAATGGTGTTAGAACAGGGTTCATCAGGTCGAGATTGAGCCATGTCGACACTTATATACACACTCGAGTCCACCGGAGCGAGAGCGTGCTATTCATGCCCAGCTTGGATCCTAGGCAAACATGCCTCATCGCATCCATCTTGCTCGCTAATCAACAAGCTCACCTTGAGGTGACGGAGCATCACCGAAACGGCCAGCTCATGTCATACTAACCTCGTCTCCATCAGACTATATCCGTATCCACCGTCTGGGTGCCGGGACGCGGTGGAGTCCCGTTGGGCCCAGGGTTGCCTTGCCCACCCCCTTGTTGCAGGGCCATTTCCAAGCCTGCGGAGGATTCTGACACTGGACGGAGTTTAGAAGAGCTTCAAGAAGGTTGAGGCCGCAGGCGGAGGGGCAGATGGCGGCATGGTGACATGCTGGGTGCGGATTAGAAAGAAGGGAAAAGTAAAATCGAGGTTGGTCACGTCGCGAAGCGGTGAATTGATTGGCCTGGGCCGAACCATCATGACCATCATGACCGCCATCAACAATAAGCAGGCAAATCAGATACGGGGGAATCCTGCCGCATTCGATGGCCTTTTTTTTGTGGGCGATTCCACACCAGTTCGCCCGGCCGCACCTTCTCGTTCCTCGCGCTTGAATAGGTACCTCTCGGACCAACTTTCGGGCGGAGCTTACCAATCTCCGGGGCCTTGAAGGCAGGCACGAGCGAGGCTAAACTTGCCGTCAAGTCCCTTGGAGCATGGAGTTGGCTGCTTCGGGTCCAGGAAGGCGGGATCTGCGGGCTCCGGCAGGAAGCACCTGAGCTAGTCCCTTGGGCAGGGTGACCTTGGCCGGGAGTATCGTGGAGGTTGTATCTTGGCGCCAATGCACTTGATGCCGGTGTATCTGCGCTGGTCCTCGATGTGCACCTTTCAGGGTTTAAGGGTGGTAGAAGCTCAGGGTCCTGCGTATTCATCGCCAATGGGCTCCTGCTAGGTGAATTCATCACCAACGAAAGAATGTTAAACATGGCTTCAATGTGGCGCGACGCATATTCAACTGTCCGGCCTGGGGCTTGCCGGCTTCAATGGCGTTGTACCATGGCTGTCCTTGTGTGCGTTTAGATCCATCAACCATAATCGCCGTTGGTGATGGGGAATAGGGCCAAGCTTAAACCCGTCTCTCTTTCGCGTTCAAGGGGGCCCCTCTACATGGGCTGATGAGTGGTGACGTCTACGAAAGCAGCTTGTCCCAAGGGCATCATCCAACAGCATGCGCACAACAGCCAACTCTTGCGCTGCGTGATTGTCTCGCTAGACGCCACCGCTGGACGCAACCTCTCGAGTGCTCATCAAGCCTCGAATTCACCGCACGAGGGCCAATCGTCCCTAATGTCTCGGGCTCATCCGACTCGATCATGTCTGAGACGGACTCTATTGTTGCCTGACCAGCGCCACGTTTCACGGTCAAGACTGCCCTCGCCCCATCTTGATTCCGATGGATCGTGGAGACGTGGTCTTGATGGGCGGAATCGTTTGCGTCGTCGCCTAGGGTCATGACGTGCTCCGCATCGATCCTCTTGGACTGGCAGCTTCAGTCCGCACAGGCGCTTTATAATACTGTCCTTTGCGTGATTTGTGCATTTGCCCAAGACGGCCAAGCTAGCCATCTCAGCTCTCATGCCCTTGCAGCTGCTCAGTCTCACGCCGAAACTACAGTACGGTATGGCATCACCGCCCCAACGGATGGAGCCATGTTGAGCCGCATTATTAATCCCCCAAGAGTCCACTTGTTTCCATGCCGCATCCGTCTCTGCAAAGTCCGTCTAAACCCGAACGCCGAAACTCTGCCTGATGCCAACATCTTGACTCCTTGTAAAGGATAAACAAAACATCTTGATGACTTGAGAGCAAAGATCCCCGAGGAATATTTCCAAAGCTGAGCTCATACTCAAGCCTGGATGTGCGGCCATGGACAATCATCACGGCCCTGCTCGTCACGTACACGGATGCAATCTCGTCGTTTGAATATATATCTGGTCGCGACCTCGGCATGCAAGGCAACTCCCGTCGGCAGGCCGTCACGTTCCAACCTAAAACCCAAATGTCGCCTGACGCTCCGCCAACCTCTTTGCGAGTTGCTGCTGCTGCTGTAGTAGCTCGCGCATCCGAGTCTTGGTATCCTCATCGCCCTTGGCTTCCACTTGGTCCACCACGGTCCAGATGCGCCCATCCTCTTGGCTCGCTGCGCACTGCACCAAGGACTCGATCCATCCCAGATCCTGTAACGCGTCCGGCATCGCCATCACTCGCGCCGCGAAGCGAAACGCCGCATCAACCTCGCCCGCTTGCGCACAAGCCGTCGTCAGCGCGCCGTACACCGACGTCCTGCGCTGGGGGTCGGCTTGCTGTGGCACCCTGGACATGTAATGCTGCACCAAGGCGCGCCTCACAGCGTTCGTCTGGCTGTTGATGAGCAGCGTCTGCAACGTGATTGCGTCCGTAACATCTCCACACAGACTCTTGACGTCGTGATAGAGCTCCATCGCATCCTCGGTGCCGTGCGCCTCGGCTTTGGCCTCGAGCACTACAGCTGCCGCAGCCAACGGCAAAGCCTCGCCATCTGCGACGAGCTTCCGGATGGCTGTCTCGGTCGAGTCTATCAGCGCCGGTTTGCGTCTCAGCGCGTCCCGAATCATGACGGTATGATCTCGGGCGATACTGGTCCCGTTCTTCTTCATGATGCACAGGATCCGCAGCGCGCCGGCCACATTGCCGCCTATCGCAAATGCTTCCATGACAGCTTCGTAATGGTAAGGCAGAACTCTGGCCCGTCGCGATAGCATATCCAGTGCCTCTGTGGCGAGACTAGCATCGCCATGCCTCGCCGCCGTGGTCAAGACATTCTCGACGATGCCATCGGCTGGCTGTATCAGGGACTTTGTCGCCATCGCATTCCACGCATATGTGGTGCCCTGGCGATGAAAGGCCTGGCTGCACACGTCCAGAGCGTAGTAAAGCAAGCTCGGCACGACTGGATCCGAGGCGACCAGGCTGCTGCGCCGCTGCAACAGGAACAGCAGTTCATCGAGGAATCCCAGCTTGCCAAAAACGAGTATGAATATGTCATAGACCCAAGGCAGAGTGGCCTGGCGCTTCTCAATCATGTCCGTGAACCTCGCATACGCCAACTCGTATTGCTCGTCGCGCAGCATGCCAATGACAATATAGTGCTGTGCATCGGTATCGATGGCGTGCCACGAACTCTTCATGATGTCGAGGATTTCCTGCCGCAGGACGTAGTCTGGATGATTGACGAGGGCAGCCAGCGCTTTTTTGCAGATGGGCTCCGACAGCGCCATTCCTCGCGACTCCATCTCCTCGAGGAGTTTGCGAACCCCATCTGCCGTGCCCTGAGGATCGGCCAGGGCGTCGAGGATGGACTCGTACGGGTACTCGCTCAGGGGTTGCTCGCGGTAGCTAATCAGGTGCCTGATGAACTTTATAATCCGCTCGTGTCGGTCAATGCCTCGATCGTGGCGTGCCCATTGCTCGGCATCCCTCATCGCCATGAGCGCCCTGGCGATTTCGTCCAACGGGGCGCGGCGCAGCGTCTTCTCCCTCGGCGAATTGGGGCCAAGGAGAAGGTGCTTCCAGTCTGTCGCTAGAGGCTGCGCCCGGGGCACTTCTGCGGCCGCCGTGGCCGTGGCGACATGGCGACGGCTTATCGGTCGACTCAATCGCGGTTCTCGAGTCTCGAGGCACGCAGGCCGTCTCGCCGGGCTGGAGAGCCGGGATTGACTCGCGTCGACGGCCTGCACCAAGGCGCCGCGGTCGAAGGCGGGACACAGGCAGCGCCAGAGCCCATCGTAGATGATTTGACCGCGGCGCATCGTGGTCCTTCACAGCATGTCGGCGAATGCTATTCTGTGATGTGGTCTCGAAAAAAAAGTCGGGCCCGTCTGATGCAAGGAGCTTCCCCGGCTTGGTTGGTACCCTTGGCCCAAGGTTCCCCAAGCGGGGCAATGCATCTGGCGGGGTTGCCAGGTCCATCCGCCAACGTCGTCTCTTTGACAGAAGCTCTCGACATGCACTGCACCGCATTCGTACGCCGGCCATATTCCTCACGGCGCGCATTACATCTTATATCCGTCACGACTCATCGCGCAACTCGCAAACACCATGGTTCGTCTCCGCAAAGCGTTCAAATATCCCACCCACCACATCCCTTTGCCACCGCGCCGTCTCTCCCACCCCATCACATTCCCGAACCGGCCTTGGCTAACTCTCAGCTCCCCTTCATCGCAGTTACCACTCGGGCTGCTCAACGCCGCCCAGGGCCAGCCCATGCTGGTTGAGCTCAAGAGCGGAGAGACGCTCAACGGGCACCTCGTCATGTGCGACACCTGGATGAACCTCACGCTGCGAGAAGTCGTCCAAACGAGCCCTGTGCGTCGTACCATGACTACCCCGTCGCCGAAGTCGAGCATTGGCTGACCTTGACGCAGGAGGGCGACAAGTTCATGAAGTTGAAGGAGGCATACGTCAAGGGCAACAATGTACGTCGTGATACGCCGGCAGCAGCCTCCGTCGGGGCGGCTATGGCAATGAGCATACGGCTAACGTCACTCCAGATCAAATACCTGCGCGTTCCGGACGAAATCATCGAGCAGGTCAGCGAATCACAAAAAAACCAGTCGGGCGGCTTCCGCGGCGGCAGAGGAGGCCAGTCGAGGGGCGATCACGGCGGCCGCGGCGGCGACAGGTCGAGGGGTCGGGGCGGAGGTCGTGGTCGCGGGAGAGGCCGTGGCCAATGAATGTCGGGCCCGAATCCATCGTTGCATCTACATGAACCAGCTGGATACCCGATGGCCGGGCCCAATGCCTTGGCCGTTTTCTCTCAAAGCTGTGCTATACCCGCACAGGGGCAGGATGCCCACCGCCCGACGTTCTACCTGCTCATTCAAACCACGCTTTGAAGTGCATACCGCCGTAAAAATGCTACATGTCAGAGTCAACGGCGAGAACCTCTGAAAGCTCCGTCGGTCCGCACGACGCCGGCTACCGATGTTCACAATGGCATCACGCCAATGTGCTGAGACGCGGAGCCGGCACGCCTCTTGTCCCAGACTGCGAGAGAAACAATAGTCACAATGAAGAGCTTATAACGACTTGTCTATTTTCTCATTCTGAGCCTTGCAAATGCTCTCGTGACTGGGCATCGACTCATTCCTTTGGACGCCAAAAATTATAATCATACTTGCATATCTATTGGGGAACGAACTGACAGATGCGGCTCATCACAACTAGTCAGGAAACCTCCAAACTTCTTACGCTCAGGCTTTATCTTCCATATCTCCAATTCATACTTAAAAATTGGCAACCGCAACGGCGATGGCCTGGGTGTCCGAGTGCGAAATGGACAGAGTGATGCTCTTGACACCGGCCTGCTTCGCGGCGGCCGCGGCTTCGCCATGTAGCTATGCGAACAAATTAGTTTCCAGGCAAAGAACCATGGATCTTTGCTAAGACTTACCGAGACAGTGGGTGCTCCCGCCTCGTCTTTGAGAATCTCAATGTCCTTCATGGCAGCTCCAGCTCCCTTACTAGCGACACCCAGCGACTTGAAAACGGCTTCCTTGGCACTCCATCTCCCAGCAAAGGAGCTCTGTGGGCTCGCGGCTTTGTGGCAGTAGCTCATCTCCTCAGAGGTGAAGTTGCGCTCCAAGAATGTCTCGTTGTCGATGTTGATGGCCTTGATATCCTCGACATCAACTCCAACTCTGCTGTCCTTATTCGTGACCTTGTGTGCCAGTGCCTCCATGACTTGCTGCGTCTCCTTGGCCCTTGCACTTGCGACCGTCTTCTCGGCTTGCTTCATAAAGTTGGCCGCGTATTTGAGCTCAGACGTCTTCTTGTCCTCGGACACTCGGGCGTCTGGATTGAGGAGAACACTCCTGAGCTGATCCTCGCTGTACGGAGAATTCGCCTTGGCAATGAACAGGCTGTTGTTGATCAGGCCATTGTGGAAGAAGCGATACGCCTTCTTCTGCCTGGCCTCGACCTTGGTGCAGTACTGACTGTACGTGCGTTCATCGAGGGTGGCATACAAGTACTTGGGGTGAATGCCAATAGCCTGGGCACCCTTTTGGCCGAAACCGAAAGACGTTACAGAGAAGGCCTTGATGCCATCTGTCTGAATGCTGCGGCTGGGGTAGACAATCAGGTCGAAATCCTCCATGATGGGATCGACGTTATCGGCATTGCGGTTGCCAGGCACTAAGCCCGTGTTGAGGACTTGCAAGCACCCGTTCATCATCCAAGCACCTGCAGCGCCCTTGGGATGACCAGTGAGGTACTTCTGGAAGATGCCCAAAACGGCGTTGCCCTTCTTGCGTCCAAGATGATGCAGCTGCTGGCATATGACGGACGACTCGTTCTTGTCGTTGGCCTTTGTGGAAGTACCGTGGAACGACGCAACTCCCAGATCGTCAATCGTGAGGCCCCAGGTCGCAAGGGCACCGCGCAAGGGCGCGATGCTCGGGTCGCTCTTCCAGAAGTTATTTCCCATGCTTCGCAGGAGTTCCTTTTCTTGCCTGATAGCCTCCTTTTCGATGTGCATTATGCGGTCCTGGGCGTACTCCTTCTCGTCGAATGATTCGCCCTGGGCCTTCATGGCCTCAACCTCGTCGTGCACAAACTCCAGTTCAGATTCTTGCCACTGCTTGATTTGCTTCTTGCGGCGCTCGATTTGACGACGACGGTAGTTGATGTCAAGCAAGGGTGAGGGAAATTTGCCGGCGTGCTCACGAGCAGTCGTGAGCACACCTTGGCCAGGAGCAGGAACGGAGCGTCCAATCTTGTCCGAGGCAGTTGTCGTTAGGGCCAGGATGCCGTAAATAGGAACACCCATGTCCAGGGCGAGCTTGGCGGTCATGATGACCTGGATACCGCAACCCTGAGATTCCATGAAGCCATTTCTCGTCGTCGTCGTCGGACGAGACATCTCCTTGGGAGTTCGGCCATGCGCAAACTCATCCACCGTGTTGCTCGTGGCCTTCATGTTGGCAAACTCATAGGATCCTTCCTCACCAAAGTCGTCAAAACCGCCGACAAAGCAGATGCGAGCCTTGCCCTCCATGATGGTCTCGTAGCCAATATCCACCGATTCGACCGCAGTAGCACAGGCTCCGACGGGCGTCTTGATAGGTCCAGAGGAAGAGATGAGCAACATGTTGACCCATGCCGCCATGGTGTTGATGAAGGACTCCTGCAGAATGTCGTTTTGAAGTGGCTTGTCCAAGAAACGATCCTTGTGCATGCCACGTAGAGCGGCAGCACCACCCATACCAGAACCGACGCAGTTGCCGACCTCGGAGACATGGACATATTTGTAGAACTCATAGGGATCCGTGATACCACAAGAGAGGAGAGCCTCGGCGGTGGAAACCAATAGGAACAGAGTCACTGGGTCGACCTGCGAGATGATGTCCTCTGGAATGCCGTATCGCTTGGGATCCCAGCCGGTAGGGAGCTGCCCAGCGACCAGGCGGTCGAATCGAAGCGCCTTGGGAATCCAGAGAGAAGCACCCTTTTTCATGCGAATAATGTACTCGCCGCTGTCAGGGATCTCGAAGATCTCAACCTTGTCGCCATGCTCGCGCTTAAACTCCTCGGCAGTCTCCTTGGACGACTCGAAGGGCTCCAAGTCCTCCTCGATGACGACCTCGTGCAGCATCTGCTTCTTGTTGGGGTCATAGCCATCGAACAACTCCGGCTCAATCAGGCGGATACCAGAGTGTTCCAAAATGTGCTTCTCGTATTTGGCCTTGATGTCCTTGTCGTCAACCGGCTCGCCAGACTTGGAATCGACCCAACCAGAGTAAGGCTTGCCCTTGAGGGGACCGTTGTGGTTCTTGATGAGCCCCATGATCCAGGCCATTTCGACGCAGCCTTCGAGAGAGAACTCGCCGAATGCCTCCATTTCCCAGCGAGTTCGGGAGTTGCCCCATGGACCGACCTCGGCAAAACCGGTGACGACAACCACCTTTTCAAGGTCCACCATTCCCTTGAGGGTATCGTGAAGAGGTGCAATGTCTGCCTTCCACTCCGGCAGAGGTGGGAAGTCAAATTTGATGTTGGCACGCGGCTCAATGACCTTCTTCTTGTAGAGAGCTTCCGACTCGGCGCCATTGACAATTGTGTTTTCAATGGCGCTTTCTTTGGCAACAGCCTTGCGGACCTCGCTCGTCTCCATGATGTCCTTGCGAAGCTTTGTCATTGCCTCGTTGAGGTTGGGGATAAATTGCAATCCACCGTTGAGATCGGCAAAGACTGGCTCGGCCTGACAGAGGTCAACAATGGTTGGTGACATCAGGCCGAGTAGGTTGAACGCCATTTCCTGCTGCGAAAAGGTGCGCACGCCGAAGGCCTCGACGCCTTCTGCGACGATGTTGTTGCCGGACATGAGACCAGTACCGCGGGTCCAGCCAATGACGGCACCGCAGATGGTCAGGTAGTTGGCCCAGCTCTCCGAGTACCATCGGTTGAAGAGCGTTTCGAGCGCGAGCTTTGACTCGGAGTATAAGCCGTCACTGCCGAAAGTGCCGTGGTTGGGGGAGAGTGGCAGCACGACTTGGGCAGGCCGGGTTTCAAAGCCCCTTTCGGTCTTTTGAGCCTTGACACAACCCAAGAGACGAATCAGATTGGTGAGCATGATTCTGTGAGCCAGCTCAGATCTGGAGTCGATGCTGTCGATTTGTCGGCCATTTTCAGAGATGGCAGCAAATGGAACAATAAAATCAAGATCCCAACCAAGACCGGTCTTGGTGTCGTAGATGTACTCAACGAGAGCCTCCACGTCCTGCTTGCTGCCCTGATTGAAAGGTACGACAACAATCTGCGAGCCGCGAGAGCCGAAGCGAGTGTACATGGACTGGTAATACTCGGTCACTTCTCGAGAGAAGCGACTGGTGGTGACAACGACTTTGGCCCCGCCACTGATGAGGCCCTGGAGAACCTCGGCACCAATGGAACCTGCACCAGCACCAGTCATGAGTACATGCTTGCCCTGATACGTCACTCCTGATTTGGCAGCATCCTCGAGGCAGTTGAGGTAGACAGCGGTGAGTCTTTTGCTGTAGTCCCAGCCATGAAGGTTCTTGCGCTTAAGATGGAGGAAAGGAATGGTCTCAACCTTGCCCTTGCCGTGGCCTGCACCCTTGAGACTAGACTTCTTGCTCTTGCCATTCTCCTTGGGAAGAATCTGGCTTTGATTCATGGCAAGAGAGCGCAGGACATCTCCATACAAGCTCTTGATCTCCAGTTGAGAAGTCTTTGACATCTTGTGCTGCTGCTTAATGAGCTTGTAGATGCGTTGCAAGTCGTTTTGAACCTTCGTGCGGTTGCCGTACTCGGAAATCTTTCCACCTTCAGCCATCTGCTGGACATAGTGCTCCAGCTTCCGGCAGCTAGCGCGGGGGACTTCTTCGTAATTGAGGTTACCGCGGGCATCAACGGTGGTGCGAGGGCCAGTTGGAATGGCCACGTCTTTGTAAACAGGGGAGACGTTGAGAACGTCCTTGCAATTCTCAATGAGCTGCTCGCCAAGCTGCTTAGCGAGTCTGTAGGTCTCTCCTCGCTCCGTCGGACAGTTGTCAATGTGGTACTGCATAAAGTCGAGGAGCTTGGGGTTCGAGCGGTTCATGATTCTGATGCACTGGCTCACAATCTCGCGGTCCACGGCCTGCAGTCTGCCGAAAATGATGTCAAAGTACATGCTCAGGGCATCTTGACGAGCCCAATTCCATGATGAGTCGTACGTCCGAGCCTTGAGGGGGCTAAAGACGGGCTCGATGCCAGACGCGTAAAAGTCGCCGTGCTCGGCCGTCCACAGGTCGAGCTGGGCCTGCAGAACCTTTTCTGATTGCTGAGAGTTGATGAAGGACTTGTCACCAGAGCGAAGGTCCATCTTGAGGTAGCGAGCAAATAGCTCAAGCTGTTGCTTGAAGAGTGCGCGCTGATCTTTGGTGAGGGCGTCGATGGCAGCAGGATCCATCATCATGCCGCCGCCGGCCGCACCGCCACCGGCATCAGACGACGCAGTAGAGAGCGCAAAGCCGGCGTGAGCAGAATATTTCTGTGTGACGTCGTCCAGAAAGCCCTTGGCGTCACCTTCGGATCCAAGACGAGCAGCTGGCTCCATGGTCAAGGCCATGAGCAGAGCACCGTCCTGTCGCCCTTGACCTAACCCCCATCTGGTCTCAAGATATTTGCGCGCCGCCGTGATGTTGAAACCACCAGGCATCTTGGATGAGATCATTCTGGCAATCAAGGATTGGGACTGTTTGCCGAGATTACCATCAAAGGTGGCTTGCATGGAAGCACCGAGCTCATCGAGAGGTGTGTCTTCTGGCTTCTCTGGTGTTGAGCCGAACTCCTTGCCGAGGTCTCCCAGAATCTCGTTTTGCAGCGTGGATTTTCCTATTTAATCGTCAGAACCGATCGTTTGCAAGGGCAGGATGTTTGCAGCTTACCTCCCACCAGGTCCTTGATGGCTTTGCTGAGAGGCACATCAAGAAGAGGTTTCTTCAACTTTTGCGCAATCAGCGCCCGAACAATATCAATAGCCTGGACAGGCTGATCCGGAATCTGAGCAGCTGGCCCAGAGCTGGGAGGCGGAGGTGCAGCGGCGACAGCAGCAGCCGAAGCAGCAGCCGGGGCAGCCGGGACGCTTCCCGCAGCGGCTGCGCCAGCAGTTCCGGCAGCCACTTCCGGCTCCTCCTCGACAGGATCAACATCATAGTAAATTTCTTTGGCATCCTTATTGTAGCAGAGTATTTGTCGTTGGACAGACTTTGCGGCATCGTAGGCTTCATATTTGGAAGCAAGGGTGCGTTTGGCCATTACGCCAAGCGTATCTGCAGGGCCGATTTCGACGATGCGCTCGGCCGTTCGTTCGGCCAAGAAGACATCTTGGGTCTCGATCCATCTTACTGGCGAGGCGAATTGATATGCAAGGAGCTCAATGAGCAGGGTGTGAGCGAGCTCCTGCTCGACTTCGGGACGCATGGTGACGGAGAGCGCGACTTGACTAGGTTGAAGGGCGTCTTGCAAGTGTTGGTATGGCGACACCGATAGACCGGAGAGGCCAATGGCGATGCGTCAACCCGTCAGCTTCGGATAGTCGACAATCAATCTTGTACGACGAGAGCAACGGACTCCGCTGAGAAACCTGGAGCTATCGGGCGAAGCTCCGCCAGGAGAGTGTCGAAGAGCCCGTCGGTAGGCGGTTCACGGACCGTGAACAAGGTGGTGGATGGCAGAAGGAATGGAGAAGCGGGTAGACAGAGGGATGCACCCAGGATTCCCTACTGTCAGTTGCGCAAGCTGGATGCAGGAGAATGAGCAGTGTTTTGCAGAGCGGACACGACGGGGGGAAAGAGATGGGCAGCGAGGCTGAATAGGTTGGACAGACGCTCCCCGGTGATTGTTGAACTACCAAGACCCACCAATTTGGGGCGCGCAGAAAAAAAATTGGGGGACGTGGTCTGGAGGAAGCGGACTGTCAGGGCATGCAGGACTTCCGCGACACCGTAGGAAGGTACCTGCACTGCGACTCTACTCTAGATGCTGTACGGAGGTTGGGCACTAAAGTATTCAGACCAGCTTAGGTCACTCGGATTACATAACACCGTGCAGCACAATACAGTATTGTATCCACATGCCCTGCCTAATTAGGCAATTCGTCCTCTTTAACGTCTTGCCAACCTTCCTCAGCGCCTTCTTCCACAGCTTCTATAAGAGCTTCCAGGCCAGGCAGAATCGGATTCGATTGGCTCAAAAGAAACTCAATCTCATCATATAGCTCTTCCCTTTGCTGGTTGGTTAGATCCGGCGGATCGCTGCCTTCTTCATAGGTTATTTCCATATAAATAGAGCACCCATTGGATGTTGCCGGGTATTCTTTCCACAAGCCGTTGTAGCTTCTCTTGCGGGAACAATGCCCAAGCTTTCTTCCACGTATTAATAAGCGTTGCCCTTGACGTAATCTTCTTCTTTGATGTGATGCATTTGAGCATGAACCATGCAAGCTCAATTGGTGATAGGTCCGGCGAATTAGGTGGCCAATTGACCGTTTTAAACCCCTTTTGATGCCAAAGCTCTCTATTGCGCCGTTGTGCATGTGAAGCCGTCCCTCCATACAAATTACTAGGGAAAGAGCTTTTCAAGCTGTAGAGTGAAGAAACGGTGCGAAAACCGGGGAAAACTGATTTGCACGGTGTTATGTAATCCGAGTGACCTAAGCTGGTCTGAATACTTTAGTGCCCAACCTCCGTAGCGTGGGGACCTTGGGCTGAGTGGGGCCCTCAACCACATTGCGGGCCTAGACCCAACACGGAAAGCACATGGCCAGCCTTGTCCAATCCGTACGTTGCCTCTTGTTGCGTTTCCCCTAAGCATCAACCCCGTCAACGCGATAGGCAACGGATGTACTGTACGAAGGCGAGACGACGCCCAGCGGAGGGACGGATACCTTGCTCGCCCGTGCTGGCAACCCCGCGGCGGCGTCTCGATGCAAAGAATGCCAAGGCGCGCCGGTCGGACGCAGAAGCCGATTGTTGAATCCGGGCACATTGTGCAAGTGTTTTAGTTGCATAAACTTGTTGGTGATGAATCGCGTCTCCGAGAGGGCTGCATCCCTCCTTGAGAACCCCAGCATAAACTCGCTGAAGTGATGTCCGGGTAGCCTCGCAGCAAATGGGTTAGGTAGGGTACATGAGCGCAACCCTCCGACGGGAGCAGTTGGGGTGGAAAAGGGGGCGATGGCGCGATGCTACGCTGTCGGTACCATCTCGCTCATTCTCAAGTACCGCACCCACATTCACGCCCCTGCTTTCGGGACCGCATGCGAGGTGGATCCCCCTTCTGCGAGATGACGGGGGCAGACAAAGAGGTGCACAGCCAAACAGCGTGCAGCAGCCTCCATGCCCGGAGCTGCAGCGGGAAGGCGTGGCGCTCCCCTCTGCCCCCACTGCGCGTTTCTTTGGTACGGGTGACGACGGCTGTTGGCCCAATTTCCATCCTTGGAGGTGCGATGCTTGCATCGTTGTCAGGTACCGGTACTTGGATGCCAACTCCGGCCCAATTGTCCGCGTCGTGAATCTTCAAGATGCGCCAATGCAGCAGTCCTGCAGGTAGGATTCGGCCGACGTCTCCGAAGATGGATGGTTTCGAGATACGAGATGCGCTCGCATGAGGCGGCAATTGAGAAGCTCTCTGGGTGCTTCGATTTAATGACTCACGCGATACTGACGCGCGTCGTCTCAACGCATCTACAGTACAAGCCTACTGGGCAGAGGCAGAGCAAGTCTGGCTCCCTGGTATCCTCAACGACACTGGGTGCACCCGACTTTGAACGGCATTGTCAAGCTGGGTTCGGTGACGAAGGGATGTCGATTGTGCTTAGAGTTTCGAACACCTTGAGCTTTGTCTTGGTGCTTCATTCAACTCTGACTTGAACGTGGACAGACAAGCTTCCGTCTCCGCAACTGAGCCGTTCCTTTCCCGATTCTCGCGGCCCATTTGCGGGCATCGCGGCTCGTTTGTAACAATAAGCCATCGTAGCTGGGCAGTATTTACAGATGTCAGTCGAGATTGTCAAGACCAAGCCTTGCGAGCGAGTGTGCGGTTCGCCCCATTCTAAGATAACGGTGGTGGATATCAAGCAGCAGTATTTGTTTGCGATGAGGATGTAGACACGTTTCCATGTCTCATTCGCTCGGGTCCGAGGGCTTTGGATTATAACTCGATCCTGTCAACATCTACACATGCAGGCATCAGGCCTCAGTGCATTCGAACCAAAGACTCAAAAGGACACGTACTGTAGACCCCAGGATACAAGTTCTAATCATGTTCCTGATCGCGAATAGAGGGGCCATCGACGTCGGCCCGTCGGAAGAGCCCGGAAACGCGAAAAAGAGGCGCAAAGAGCTCGGTGGGTTCAGGCCGAGTGCAGCTTTCGGGACGCCGAGCTGTAACTTGCTGCCGCGCAGACGACAGTGATCCGCATCCTAGCTAGATCACGCCTCGCCATGATGCAAGTTCGGTCCGGGTCTGGCTTGGGGCCCGCTAGCGCAGGCGAGCTTTGCGCGCGCAGCCGCAAAGTAGAGGTACATGTTTCATGTACCGCATGCGCGAGGATTGGACCCTTTGGCTCTCAAATTTGAAGCAGGCACACAGGCAGGGTACAGGCAATGGTGGGCATTGCGCAGCGTGGAAATACATCCCCAACAGAACTAAAAATTTGGCGAGCCATCCAATGCTCCCAGCTCCCCGTTCGTTGCAACCACGGTGCCGAGACAAGACTGCAACTTGCTTGGCGTCCGTGTTCCGCAACCCTGCGCAAGTCCCGAGTTTTCCCACCCGACCTCAACTTATACGCCAACTCCTCCCATTTTGCATTGTCCCGCCAGTCATCCTTCTGGTGTAACTCACTCCTCTCTCCGTCTCCCTCTTCCTCTACCCCCCGTTGCCCCTCTGTCCTGCGTTGCTTCCTGGAGACGAGCTCGTCGGGACAATCAACCTCCAAGGCTCTGTGCAACAGTCTCCAGACCAAGGGCGACTTGGCATTGACGATTGTGCTGTATTGCACCAGCGTCGCACGCCGAGCTGCCTCTGCTGGCCCCGCGATTTGAATCAATAGGTTCGTGGCCCTCTACCTCGTTCCGCTACCTTCCGCGGCTATTGACGCTGGAGCCTCCCTGCAGACTTGACGATACCCTCTTTTCATCATGTACGGCACGGGGCATGGCCCTCAGACGGGCCTCTCTACTCCCCGGTCCAGCTCCTCCCTACGACCCCTGACCCTCTCTCATGGCTCCCTCGAAACGTCCTTTCTTGTCCCGACCAGTCTTCATTTCCACGCCTCGCAGTTGAAAGATCGCTTCGTGGCAACTCTACCCGCCGCCACAGACGAGCTTGCGCAGGATGACGAGCCATCATCCGTTCCCGAGCTCGTCGCCAGATACATGGGGTTTGTTGCTCGGGAGGTAGAAGACGGCGAGGATGACGCGCAAGGCTCCTACGAAGAGGTTCTCAAGCTCGTGCTCAACGAGTTCGAGAGGGCCTTCCTTCGCGGCAACGAAGTCCACGCCATCGCCGCCACATTACCCGGCATTGAGCTGAAGAAGCTCGAGGTGATTCGCAGCTACTACCTCGCTCGGGCAGTCTCCAATCGAACCATCAAGCCTCACGAGTCAGCACTGCTACGAGCTTCTGACGAAGGCTCTGCCAAGATTTACACCATATTCGGTGGCCAAGGAAACATCGAGGAGTACTTTGAGGAGCTCCGCGAGGTTTTCCAGACCTACCCGAGCTTCGTTGGCGAGCTCATCACTTCTGCTGCCGAGCAGCTTCAGACCTTGTCGAACCATCCCAGCGCCGAGAAGATGTTTCCCAAGGGCCTGGACATCATGAACTGGCTGCAGCATGCCGACTCCACTCCAGATGTCGACTACCTGATCTCGGCGCCAGTCAGTTTTCCTCTCATCGGGTTGGTCCAGATGGCGCACTATGAGGTAACCTGCAAAGTTCTCGGCATTGACCCTGGTCAATTTCGAGAGCGCATCAGCGGCACCACTGGCCACTCCCAGGGTATCGTCATGGCTGCGGCAACATCAGCGGCCGGTTCTTGGGATTCTTGGCGCGAAATCGTCGGCTCGACTCTTGCGATCCTCTTCTGGATTGGAACGCGGAGTCAGCAGGCGTTCCCGACGACGTCCATGACCCCAACCATGTTGCGCGAGTCGATGGACAACGGCGAGGGCGCCCCTACTCCCATGCTCAGCATTCGGGACCTTTCCCAGCAAGAAGTGCAAAAGCATATTAACGCGACAAACCATTACCTCCCCGAAAACCGTCACATCAGCATCTCACTCATCAACAGCCCTCGCAATCTCGTAGTTACCGGCCCACCGACCTCTCTCTACGGTCTCAACTCGCAGCTGCGCAAGGTCAAGGCTCCCACGGGCCTCGAGCAGACTCGCATACCGCACACGGAACGCAAAGTCCGCTTCGTCAACCGCTTTCTCCCCATCACCGCCCCTTTCCACAGCCAATATCTAGCCGAGGCCACGTCCATGATAGACGAGGATCTCAAGGATGTCAGCATAGACTCCAGCTCTCTGGGCATTGCCGTCTTCGACACCAACACCGGAAAGGATCTCCGCACTGAGGTCAAGGGCAACGTCGTTCCTGCGTTGGTGCGGCTCATCACACGCGACCCCGTCAACTGGGAGAAGGCCACTGTTTTCCCCAGTGCGACGCACATCTTGGACTTTGGTCCTGGCGGTGTTTCTGGCCTTGGCAACCTCACCAGTCGCAATAAGGAAGGAACCGGAGTCCGCGTCATCCTTGCTGGAACAGTGGACGGCACCATCACAGAGGTCGGCTACAAGCCTGAGCTCTTCGATAGGGACGAAGAGAACGCCATGAGGTACGCCATTGACTGGGTCAAGGAATTTGGCCCCCGGCTAGTCAAGACGTCGAGCGGAAAGAAATACGTCGACACAAAAATGAGCCGGCTTCTTGGTCTGCCTCCCATCATGGTCGCGGGCATGACACCTTGCACTGTTCCCTGGGACTTTGTTGCCGCTACCATGAACGCCGGATATCACATTGAACTTGGCGGTGGCGGTTACTTCAATGCCAAGAAGCTGACCGATGCCATGGTCAACATTGAGAAGACGATTCCCTCGGGTCGCGGCATCACCATCAATGTTCTCTACGTGAACCCCCGCGCTCTGGCGTGGCAGATTCCTTTGATCGGCAGATTGCGCTCTGAAGGTGTGCCCATTGAAGGTCTGACCATTGGCGCCGGCGTGCCCTCCATTGAGGTCGCTCAAGAGTACATTGAGACTCTAGGTCTGAAGCACATTGCATTCAAGCCTGGCTCCGTTGAGGCCATACAGGCAGTCATCAATATCGCCAAAGCCAATCCCAATTTCCCCATCATCCTCCAATGGACCGGCGGCCGAGGCGGTGGTCACCACTCGTTTGAGGATTTCCATCAGCCAGTCCTCCAGATGTATGGTCGCATTCGACGCCAGGAAAACATCATTCTCGTTGCCGGTAGTGGTTTCGGAGGTGCTGAAGACACTTATCCTTACATCACCGGCGACTGGGCAAAGAAGTATGGCTACCCGCCAATGCCCTTTGACGGTTGCCTGTTTGGCAGTCGTATGATGGTCGCAAAAGAGGCGCACACGAGCAAGAGTGCAAAGCAGGCAATCGTCGATGCGCCCGGTGTGGGAGATGAACAGTGGGAGAAGACCTACAAGGGTCCTGCAGGCGGCGTCATCACCGTGCGATCCGAGATGGGCGAGCCCATCCACAAGCTAGCTACGCGTGGCGTGCGATTCTGGGCCGAGATGGATCAGAAAATATTCAGCTTGCCTAAGGAGAAGAGAATAGCCGAGCTGAAGAAGAGCCGAGAGTACATCATCAAGAGGCTCAACGATGACTTCCAGAAGGTCTGGTTTGGCTGCAACAAGGCCGGCCAAGCCGTTGATCTCGAGGACATGACATATGCAGAAGTCGTGAGGCGATTGGTAGAACTCCTTTATGTCAAACACCAGTCTCGCTGGATCGACATCTCGTTTGCCAAGCTCACTGGCGACTTCATTCATCGTGTCGAGGAGCGCTTCACCACTTCGCCTGGCAAGCCCTCGCTGCTCCAGAACTATGCCGACCTGGACGAACCTTTTGGCGCTGTTGACCGAATCTTAGCTAACTATCCTGAGGCCGAAACCCAGATTATCAACGCCCAGGATGTCCAGCACTTCTTGCTACTCTGCAAGAGGCCCGGCCAGAAGCCCGTAACGTTCATCCCGGCTCTTGACGAGAACTTTGAATTCTTCTTCAAGAAGGACTCTTTATGGCAGTCTGAAGATCTCGACTCCGTCATCGACCAAGATGTTGGACGCACTTGTATCCTTCAGGGCCCCATGGCCGCCAAGTTCTCGACCGTCCTTGATGAGCCTATCAAGGACATTCTTGACGGCATCCACGACTCTCATATCTCTTCCCTGGTCAAGGATTACTATAACAACGATGAGAGCATCATTCCTGCAGTTGAGTACTTTGGCGGCAAGCTGGTAGAGACCGAGATTCCTTTGGATTTGGAAGGTCTGACGGTCAGCTACGATACCCACAAGAACACCTATCGTCTGTCGTCATCCGCGACGGCTGTGATGCCTTCCATTGACTCGTGGCTGGCTCTCCTTGCAGGCCCTAACCGCAATTGGAGGCACGCACTTCTTATGTCCGATGTTGTCGTGCAAGGTCAAAAGTTCCAGACCAACCCAATGCGCCGCATCTTCGCCCCTGTGCGCGGCGTTTTTGTTGAGATCCAGTACCCGAACGACACGGCAAAGACAACAATCATTGTCCGAGAGCAGCCGAGGCACAATCAATACGTGGATGTTATTGAAGTCAAGCTGACGAACAAGAACCAAATCCAAGTCAACATGATCAAGGATACCACGGCTATCGGCAAGCCCGTTGCCCTGCCCCTGCAATTCACTTACCGTCCTGAAGCCGGTTACGCGCCCATCCATGAAGTTATGGGCGATCGCAATGACCGGATCAAAGAGTTTTACTGGAAGGCCTGGTTTGGCGATGACCCTCTCGACCTCGACGCTGTCGTTACGAGCAAGTTTGATGGAGGTCGAACGGTCATTACCAGTGAAGCCATCAGGGATTTTGTCCACGCTGTCGGTAACACTGGTGAGGCTTTTGTCGACAGGCCAGGAAAGGTCGTTTACGCACCAATGGACTTCGCCATCGTTGTGGGATGGAAGGCTATCACAAAGCCCATCTTTCCGCGGACGATTGATGGAGATCTCCTCAAGCTGGTCCATCTGTCCAACAAGTTCCGCATGATTCCCGGAGCGGCACCCCTGAAGAAGGGTGACGAGATTTCCACAACTGCCCAGATTAACGCAGTCATCAACCAAGAGTCCGGGAAAATGGTAGAGGTCTGCGGCACCATTGTTCGCGATGGTCAGCCTGTGATGGAAGTCACGTCCCAGTTCCTTTACCGCGGATCGTATCTGGATTTTGAGAACACGTTCCAACGCAAGGTCGAGACGCCTGTCCAGGTTCATCTGGCCACGAGCAAGGACGTGGCGGTGCTTCGTTCCAAGCAATGGTTTGCCGTCGATGACGTTCCAAATGATATGGATCTTCTAGGCCAGACCCTGACGTTCCGCCTGCAAAGCCTCATGCGCTTCAAGAACAAGAATGTCTTTAGCAGCATTGAGACGCGCGGCCAGGTACTGCTGGAATTGCCTACCAAGGAGATGATTCAGATTGCCAGCGTCGATTACGAGGCTGGCGAGTCCCATGGCAACCCCGTCATTGACTATCTGGAGCGCAACGGCTCGCCAGTCGATCAGCCAATCTACTTTGAAAATCCGATTCCCCTGAGCGGCAAGACACCTCTGCAGCTCCGCGCACCTGCCTCCAACGAGACCTACGCTCGTGTCTCCGGAGACTACAACCCCATTCACGTCTCGCGTGTCTTCTCTAGCTACGCCAACCTTCCCGGAACCATCACCCACGGCATGTACTCTAGCGCTGCTGTCCGAAGCCTCGTTGAAACATGGGCCGCGGAGAATGACATTGGCAGAGTGCGAAGCTTCCACGCTTCTCTTGTAGGCATGGTTCTCCCCAATGACGATATTCAAGTCAAGTTGCAGCATATCGGCATGGTCGCCGGCCGAAAGATTATCAAGGTGGAGGTTAGCAATGTCGAAACCGAGGAGAAGGTTCTGCTCGGCGAGGCCGAAATTGAACAGCCAGTCACGGCGTACGTCTTCACTGGCCAGGGATCGCAGGAGCAAGGCATGGGCATGGAGCTCTACGCGAGCAGTCAAGTTGCCAAGGAAGTCTGGGATCGCGCAGACAAGTACCTTCTCGACAACTATGGTGAGTTAACTGACACGGCTGCATGGCCTTTTCCAGCAGCTTGGGAAGCGTCGAATGTTCAAGATGTACTAACATGACCAAGGCTTTTCTATTACCAACATTGTCAAGAACAACCCCAAGGAGCTCACGATCCACTTTGGTGGGCCTCGAGGCAAGGCCATTAGGCAAAACTACATGGCCATGACATTCGAGACTGTTGCGACGGATGGCTCAATCAAGTCTGAGCGCATCTTCAAGGACATCAACGAGAGCACAACGTCGTACACATACCGATCGCCGACTGGCCTGCTTTCTGCTACGCAGTTCACCCAGCCTGCGCTGACGCTCATGGAAAAGGCCAGTTTTGAGGACATGAAGGCCAAGGGACTCGTGCCGAGAGACAGCACTTTTGCTGGTCACTCGCTGGGCGAATACTCTGCTCTTGCTGCGCTGGCCGACGTCATGCCTATCGAGTCGCTTGTATCCGTCGTCTTCTACCGAGGTCTGACTATGCAAGTGGCGGTCGAGCGAGACGCCAGTGGAAGGTCCAACTATTCCATGTGCGCCGTCAACCCCAGCCGCATCTCCAAGACATTCAACGAGGAGGCTCTGCAGTTTGTCGTCAACAACATCGCAGAGGAGACTGGTTGGCTCCTGGAGATTGTCAACTACAACATCGCCAACATGCAATACGTGTGCGCCGGTGATCTGAGGGCGCTCGACACGCTGGCGGGCGTTACCAACTTCCTCAAGAAGCAGCAGATTGACATTGAGGAGATGAGGAGCAACATTGAGGAGGCCAAGGGGGCCCTCCGCGAGATTATCCGTGGATGTTCGGAGGCAACGCTTAAGAAGCCGCTGCCTCTGGAGCTGGAGCGGGGCTTCGCAACGATCCCGCTGCGAGGCATCGACGTGCCGTTCCACTCGACCTTTTTGCGGTCTGGTGTGAAGCCTTTCCGGTCTTTCCTGCTCAAGAAGATCCACAAGACGACAATTGACCCGTCCAAGTTGGTCGGAAAGTATATTCCCAACGTGACGGCCAAGCCGTTTGCGTTGACCAAGGAGTATTTTGAGGAGGTCTACAAACTCACCAACTCGCCCAAGATTGGAGCGGTGCTGGCAAACTGGGACAAGTATGTCCAAGAGGACGACGGCAGGGCCGGCAGTGACAGCGGGGCGAGCATAGAATATGACGGGCCTGGAGCGGCTGCTTGAGGATAATAATGGGTGCTTTGAGGAGCGAGACGGCAAGTTTACGATTCGACAAGATGGCACGGCCGGGCCGAGTGTAGCCCGATGGCAAAAAGAGAGGGCGTTTTAGAGAGTTGCGGCATTGGGCGACTGAGTAGTTGCATTTTTGATGTTTTGTTTGTCCTTGCTCTGCAACGGCAGCGGCAGCAGCTCTGATGCATGTATGCCAAAAATAGAGACAGTCACGATGTTGTTATCTGCGAGTTGCTGTCGATGGGCATACATGGTGATGAGGCTGAAGGAGTGATTCAGGATATCTTGAGCAAGGCAGACTGGGCCATGCTTCGTAATGTAACTCTATCTGCGGTCCGGGATGGGCCGCGGGCGAGAAGACGCAGGCGTGACGACCTTGTGCGTCGGGGTTTTGCTGCTATCAACGGCGGCCGTTATGAGCCGGTGACAGCGGCTGTGGATGCAGTGGGTGCAGGCCGGGGTCACTTGGCGCAGGTCCAGCCCCGACGATAAGGCAGGGTGGGTTGCGTGGCCCTGCGCAAGCGGCGGCAGCCGTCGTGTTGGTCGGTGTCGCGGCTTCCCAAGTGGGCTTAAGTAGCTAGGTTGGCCTTAATAAGCCGCAAGTCGGCGGAAGCCGAAGGGCACGAGGCATCAAGGCATCGAGTTATCGTGAAGTGTGACTTTGATTGATAAGGTCGAGGCTTGCCACGCCATGGCGTTTCAGTCTCGTCTTGCAAGCCTCCTTGTCTTCTTCATCACCACCATTACTCGGCCCACGCATACATCTGATATACACTGTGCCGTGCCGCTGCTTGCGACATCGCGGGCTCCACCAGGGAGGGTCTTTGGCAAGGGACTCAATTGGCGGGCCGCCCTTGGATTTGCTTTGGCGGCGGCGGCGGCGGATACCGCCTCCAAGCTCCCTGTCCGTACATATCTGTAATTACGACATCAACCGGGCCATGGCGTCGCATTGGGTCCTCGAGAGGCAGCAGCTGCTCCTGGGCACCTTTATCCACTGCAGGACTCGCGAGGAGCTCGAGATTCTTCACGATGCTGCCGTGGCCGTCGACAAGGGTGGCACAATCGTCGGCATCCAGGCAGATTGCTCCAGCACAACCGCCGCCAAGGACCAGCTACTGGCAAGTCTCGGGTGGGAGGAGGACGACGTGCATGTGTGCGCGTGCAGGCCCGGCCAGTTCTTTTTCCCGGGCTTCATAGGTAAGCCGCGCCGGCATCCCGCTGCAGTTGCTGGCGATGCGAATACTGACATCCCGACGCCAAGACACCCACGTCCACGCTCCTCAATACCCCAACGTGGGCATCTTTGGCAAGACAACCGTCCTCGACTGGCTGCAAAAGTACACGTTCCCGCTCGAGGCCAGTCTCAAGGACCTGGCCAAGGCTCGCAGGGTGTACACGGCCTGCGTTCGCCGGACGCTCGCCCACGGAACCACGACCTCGGCCTACTTTGCCACTCGACATGTCGCAGCCACAAACCTGCTGGCCGACCTGTGTCTGTCGCTGGGCCAGCGCGCCTTCATCGGCCGCGTTTGCATGGACAGGCCGGGCATCTGCCCAGACTATTACCGAGACGAGTCACCCGAGGAGTCGGTAAGGGCCACCCTCGAGACCATTGCTCACATCAAGAACGTCGACCCGGGATACGAGATTGTCTCGCCCATTCTGACACCTCGTTTCGCCCCGTCATGCTCGGGCGAGTCGATGCGCGGCATAGCCCAAGTGCAACGCGAGCAGAACCTTCCCGTGCAAACGCACATCTCGGAGCACGCCGACGACGTCAAGCTTGCGACGGATCTTTTTCCCGAGTCTGGTTCCTACGCCAAAGTCTATGACGACCACGGCCTGCTCACCGACCGGACCATCCTGGCCCATGCCGTCCACCTGACGGAACCAGAGGCCACGCTCGTGTCGAGACGGCAGTCCAAGGTGGCGCACTGCCCCTGCAGCAACGGCTGCTTAACGAGCGGCGAGGCACGCGTGCGCTGGCTATGGGATCGAGGCATCGACGTCGGGCTCGGCACCGACATGAGCGGCGGCTACAGCCCGTCCATCTTGGAAGCGGCGCGGCAGGCGGCCCTCGTCAGCCGTTATGTCGCCATGGGCGTCCCTTGCGGCGACTCACATGAGCGGACCAAGCTCTCCGTCGACGAGGTTCTGTATCTGTCGACAAGAGGCGGTGCCAAGGTCGTCGGGCTCGAGGGCAAGATTGGCGGTTTCGAGGTCGGGATGCAGTGGGATGCGCAGCTCATCGGACTCAACCTTGTGGATGAAGACCACCAAGAATCAGTCAACGGGCACGACAATCTGGAAAATGGCCGCAGCCAAGTCAACGGTGAAAACAGCCACAGCGTCACCGACACGGGCACGGAATTCAAAGAGGTCGGAAACGTCGACGTATTTGGATGGGAGACGTGGGACGAGAAGATAACAAAGTGGCTTTACAACGGCGACGACCGAAACACAAAGAAGGTCTGGGTCAAGGGCAGGCTGGTACACGCCCGGCCATGAGGCCATAGCAGAGTGGAGGTTTTTTTGGGGGTTCGGCGTATCTGCTTGGAGCATGTTGGCATTTCTTTCGATGTTTCCACATCTGCAGTCTAGTTTTGACGATTCAGTTTATTTGCAAATGTCAATATCAATTTGCATCTACGCCCATGAGGCGTCTCTGTGTTTACGAGGTATCCTTCGCTTCCGCATTCTCCGACAAAGGCATCAAGTACAAAGAAAGACAGCCATCCCCAGAATCCCTTTTGCTGCCCCTTTTTTCCGGCACATGAACCATATCCTGCGGCAAAGGCCATCGTCTTGCGTAAAATCGCCCGACTTTGCAAGAAAAAACGCCCTTGGCTATGCAAATCCGTGCCGCGTCATCTTCTTCATCGTCGCGTCTCATCATGGCTCAGCATCGTTGCCTTGTCCCAGTCTGACATTCGCCTCCGAGCCCCTGAGTTGGCAACCATGAAGTTAGGAATCGTGAGCGCCGCGGGTCTAGACATCCACAAACCGGACCTTTTTCTTGGCAGACCCGTCGCTGCTGGGGCTGCTATTGACGGACTTTAGAGCCGACTTGATCTTGCCGGGCGCGGCGGCATCGGCTTCGACGGCGGCACTCGAGGCGGCGGCGTCGGACCCCCTGCCGCCCTTTTTCGCGCGCGGCCGCTTGTTCTGAAAGAGCATGACGATGGGGCGGTACGGGTGCGCGCGGTCGCTCGTGGGCTTGCCGGCAAAGACGTCGAGCTCGCCGCCCATCCAGCGCAGCTCGTCGCGCATCTCGGCGTCCGTCCTTGCGGATCCGGCCCGCCAGCTCGTCGAACTTGTCCTGGATGTCGCCCGTGAAGCCCGACAGGAGCACCCCGTCTTCCGCGTCCTGGACCGCCTTGCTGACGCCGGCGTTCGTGCCGTCGTCGACACTCCCGGGCGTGAGGGAGCTCTCGACCGCCTTGTCCGTCTGCGACGACTTGTTGTTGCTGGATCGTGGGCGAGCCATGGCGAGTAGAGGCGCGTGAGCAGAGTTGCTAGACCGTGAGCTGCAAGTTGCGAACGAGCTTGAGCTGGAGAATGCGCGGTCACTGCGAAAAGCGAAAAAGGCTTTGTGCTTCTCCCCGTTGTCGTTGTTTTTGTTGCCGTCGTCGTCAACGTCGTTGTTCCCGTTGGTGCTTCTGCTGTCCCCGTCTTCAGTCTCGGTGCTCGAAACATTGGGAGATGTCCTCAATATTTATAGCCGTACGGTTCGCACCAAAAGCTCAGAAATCATATGGGAGCCAGTTCTCCAGGCTGGAAACGACTCGCCGCGTGTTCTCGCAACGTATTGCCAGGCGTGGTGTTGTGTGTGGGTGAAGAGCGACTGTTGAACAGTGAGCACCGAGAACGCACGCACGCGTACACCGGCACACGGAACAAGAGTCGCCCAGGAAACAAAGAACGCGCCACGGACGGTGGCGGAAAAAGAGCCAACGACATGGACAAGTCACTTTTTTGCACAATACAAGAGTGAGTTTCGAAGGAGTTGACAAAACAAAGACTGCGTTTCGAAGCCACCTAGCATGCAACGGAGAGACCGGACAACTAAACAGCAACCAGTATTGGATACTTGCCCGTGAAACAAGAGCTTGTGCTCTGTTTAGTTGCGAGCACTTGCCAGTCCCTCCGATGCTCAAAGATACAAACTCCCAAAATCCTCCTCCCAGAACATCTTCCAAAGACCTACGCCTGTCCGAATCACTCCAGCTCTCGCCTGGCCGTTCCTGTGCCTCTGAAACCCCCCGTTCAGTCACTGTCCAGCTGTTGAAGTCCAGCATCGCAACTCGGATAGAATACAGCCGAGAAAGGCAATTGTACCCTCAACTCACCGAGCTCCCGTTTGTACCTCCAGCCGGCGTTCGTGACTGGGGCTCACTCGTAGCCGCCGTTGAAATCAAGGCCGTAGTAGCCCTGTCCGAGGTAATCATCGCCTTCGTTCTCGGCTGGGTTGACCTCGAGGTATCCTCCATCCTCGAACGGACCTTGAACTTGCTCATAAGCCTCCTGCTGGTAAGGCTCATGGTCAAAGGCTACGCCAGCAGAGGCCGCGAGCAAAGCCCTTTCCTTGGCCGCCTCATTTCGGGCGGATCTCGCTCTGGCGTCTGCCTGCCTCTTCTTCTTTTTCCGGTCTTCTTCGAGGATCTCGGCGTTCCGACGCCCCGTTTGTACCAAGTCATTCCGAACCTCTTCTGGAAGCTTGTCCCAGATATCTGGGTCCTGACCTTGGTAAATGGCCACGAGGCGATGATAATAAAGCTTCGCCAACGTCTCGGTGTAAAGTCGTCGCAAATTCGTAATTGTTTCGTCACGTACATGGCGGCTCTTTCTGGCAGCCTCATTGTTCCGCTGCCGGTTTTCTTTGGTCTTGTCCAGACCAACATCGTTATTTTGGAAGCGGGCGAGCTGACGTGGCGGCTCGCCGTGAGCAGTCTCCAGGTTTTCAACCTGTCCAACCGGCTCAGGAACCGGGATATAGCCCTTTCCATGCTTTTTGGGCGGCGGTGCGTGCTCGACTTCAGAAGGGGGAATTGCAGGAGGGTTGCTCTTCTGGAATTCAATCTCAAGCGCCAAGGCACGGTGGCAAGTGACGGCATCTTGGTCGTTTGGCCATTCAGAGGGCTCAATGCCTAATTCTGAAAGTGAACGCCCCCCTATGGTCAAAGGTGGAAGCGCGACATTGGCTGCAGGAGGAGCCATGGGGGCAGCAGACACGCCATACAGACCGTCAAGACCCTGCTGGTTTTGGAGATCAAAGGGCATATTAACGTCGACAAAAGCTCCGAGCTCAGTCTTTGAGCCCGTTCCATTGAAGGCGAAAGCATTATCAACCCAAAGAGGAGGGTTCAAAATGCCGTCAGGCAAGACTTCCGCGTTGCCATGCGCGGTATCATGCGCGCGAGTTAGTCGCCGTGATCGAGTAACCCGGCGTTGCGAACTGAGTTCGTCTGGTTCAAAAGACTGGGACGCCCGTCTCTTGCGAGGAGTCATGGTTCTCAAGGTGGCTTCTTTCCGGAACTCAGAGTTGGCGTAGTGGATGAGGTGTTGACGAGTTGAAAAGTTCGACTTCTTGTTCTGGAGATTTGGGAAAGCAGAAGACGGCTGCAGATAATTGGAAGAACGTAAAGAAGTCGACTTTCACATTGACGATATGATTCTTTTTGGGCAGGGGGACACAGGCTTTTTATATTCGAAGGAGGCCGGCTTTCAACAAGTTTGTGTTTCCCCACGGCGATTTGCACGAGACACGCGCTCGTCCGGGACCGGGGGCGGTTCAATAAGTTCGCGGAGGCGATGGCAAGGCTTGCACAACCAGCTCGAGGAACACAAGGTGCATCCCTATCGGAGAGGGTGAGCGGGATTCATGCCAGGCATCACCAGGATGGGTGAGGATAACGCAACCTGTCGAGTGCATTCGTCGTGGCTATCCAGTAGAAACGCCGGATTGAGAGCAAACAGGCTGCTGCCAGAATGGTGATTCCTGCTCACAGCCGAGATGTCTGGGGGCAAGGCAAAACGGTGTGGGAAGTTTGGTGATCGACGGAAGACTGTGATGAGGCAAAAGCCTTCAGGAGGTGGTCTTGAAGAAGAAGTGCGTCAGTACTTGGCTTAGAGCGGTGAAGAGAAGGGGTGGGGGGAGCAAGATCATGGCATATGAGACCAACAATAGCATGGCGGTCAGTACAATAGCAGATGCAAACACTGGTTGATTTGCCCTGCATCAGTATCGTGACGGGATGAAGGAGCATGTGTTGGGGATAGGCAGCGTGCTCCGGCAGCCGTAAGAAGCGCCCCAGTGTTCTGGCCTTCGCGTTCATCTGTAACTCAGGGGCTACCGAGGCAGTAAGACGGAAGTCAGTTGCTCGAGCTCTGAATCATTGACTGTGCACCCCGAAAGATTCGGGAACAATAGACACAGATACCGCCGGGTCAGTTCTGGCCCGTTGCCCATCACAACCGATACCCCAGAGAGCCAGCCAGTCTGCTTTTCGAAACGCTCAGCAGGAAATGACCCTCCTTCACCACCCATTTCAGATATTCCCCGTGCTCGACCTCACCATGCTTCCCTCTCGTACGACTCGTGCCTTGGCGCCTCTGTGCTGGTTTAGCCCTCTTCAAGGCAATGTGCCACCGGAACGAGGTGAGGAACGCATCAACCTATCTAGTTATTCACTGAACTGCTCAGGACCTCAAGATGGTGCGACAGGACCCGGAAGATCAAGCTGGACAATGATTGGCCATGATGCCGTCTCGAATCGCAAACTCGGCATCAACTTTGATGGGCGTCCAAGCTGTCACGGGGATGAATCTTGATTCTCGGACATCCTGTAAGCGAAATACATCACCCTGCTGCCTGCCTCGTGGCTATGGGAGTGCTGAGAATACCGTGATTGCCAGGTGAGTGACGCGGCTTCGATGGCATCGCCCTCAGGCAGCTCCCGCGCCTCGAGGTCTCGGTGCCACAGGGAAAGCCGTGATGCCAGGTCTTGTGCCAAGACTGCTCGTTCGGAGAGCAGGCCATCTCTCACAAGTGAGCAATGTCGGTTTATTAGGCTCACGGGGAGCGTGTTGAGGCTCCGCGGCCGGTGGGTGCGAGGTGATTAGGTGAACGGTGAACAGTGGACGGTGGACAGTTCACAGTTGAATAGCGGGAAACTTGCTCAAGGCGACGCCGAGGTACAGCAGTCAGCCTCGGCTAGAAGTTGTCAGCGCATTTGGTGTCGCCCATCTGCTGTCGCTTCAAACACTTACCAAGCGCGAGCGGCTGGCTCACTGGCAGCAGGAAGTGACATCTGGAGATGCATCAGGCGAGCTCTTGTTGACGCGCGAGATGCAACTCACGGCTCCAACACGCGGCACCTTCATTATGTACCAAGATGTTGATTCAAAGCAAGGAGTTTGTTTGGATTCGAGTCTCTAAGCCTCTATTTTGCAGTTTCATGGGATGTCAGACTTTTCAAGGAAAGTGCCTAGCAGCATACGTGTAGATAGCCAAACGCTCCTTCCTGCCGAAAAGCATATTTGATACCTGCCCGAACCACGCAATTATACCAAACTCCCTCAGCACGTGATGCCTCGCCTTTGTCTTTCTCTAAGTCGCGGGACAGAAATCAGTCTTTGCAAAACCGCCCATCGCCATGTTCATCACTGCCACCATCTCGATTCCTACACCACGAAGCTCAGACATGCCCCCAACTCAGGACGCATCAACTCTTCTCCCCGATCAAAGGGCAAGGCCCGTCCCGTCTCCAGTCCATCTATAAAGCCCCAGGAGCTCCCTCCATCGTTGACGATGTTCCTCGCCATCTTCGGTTGCTCGGCCCCGAACGACGGCCAGCGCACCTCGCATGACCTTGCTAAAGTTTCTCTGCCAGGGTCTCAGTTAACAGGCAATCTCAGCATTTAGGGTTTCATTGCTTACCTGGTATTCTGTGTTGAGCGTCGCCACACAAACCTCGTGAGCCCTGACAATGGTCTCGCAGGCCTGAACAACGTTTGGCGAGGCCTCAAGCCCAAGCTTATCGGCCATGAGGAGAGGCAGAAATGAGCCTTGCAACAGGTAGATGCCGAAAAAGAAGGGCATAAACTCCAAGCCCGGATCAAAGTCGAGGATCCTTCCGAGGGCATCCGCCGCCGAGACGGCATGATTCGTCGCTTGAAAGAAGGCAGGTGAAGAGATCCACATGTCGTGGTCGTCCAGAAGACCGATCGGATCCCATTTTCCGGCCAAGAGAATATGCAATACATGCACAACGTGTGCACCATACGCGACTACCACACTGGCATGTATCTCGCAATCTGTCAGGCGGATTGCGCCGTTGGTACCCCGGCCGGCCAGCATCCGAGGACTGTGGCTGCGACTACGGCCGTTCGTATCCACAAAGCTTGGCCCGTCCCTGTTGCTGACGGTTTGCCCTTGTTCGTTCGCCAGAGCCCCAGCCAAGTCAGACAAAAACGACTGCTCGAAAGACGCAAGACTTCGCTCGTACGTATGAATATGATCACGAATTTCTTCGGCTTGCACGTTCCATTCGCTGGCACATCGAGCGCCCTGGCGCAGCCGTGGGTGATTGCGAGCATGATGCAGGTCGGCAATCTCTCCCAGTATAGTCATGAGTGGCAAAAAGAAGCCGAAAATCCCTGGTCCTCGACATTCGTACCGGGACGTTGCCGCCGCCACACCTGGGGTCCCTTGGCTTCGGAAGACGAAATTCGGTACTCCCATGTTGTCTTGATCTTCAGTACAGCAATGGAAGTCGCCATTCTGCCACACCTTGTCATCCATGGGCTGTAAAAGACAGTCTTTATTCACACGCACCCAAATCTCAATTCGCACGCACCCCCCCACATTCAGCCACAGCATAGCCACAAGAACTCCGACTTCGCCAACGATCCCGCAGACAGCATTCTTGCGACTTGTCAACGCCAGTTATGAAGCGAAGGAGATATATCCATTTAACTCCTGTGTTGGAGATGCTTGCCACAAATTCCAATCTAGCAGTTCAGTAATCCTTCTATAATTGAGCCCTAATTGTACAATAGGATTTGGCAGGAAGTCCTATTGTAGGACGTCCTTCCACGGTTCCACCAGGCTCATGGTGTCACGCGCCTGGGACGTAGCCTGTAGGCCCTGCCCCAAGGGATTGAGACTCCGTAACAACACGGAGGGGAGTCCGTGGAAACACGGAGGAAGCTGGTGTATTAACAGAGGCCTCGCTCCCCAACCTAAGTTGGTGAGTGGCCAGAGATCAACAATTGCATCGATCGCCTCCGTTCTTCACTCTCTATTACAAGTTACAACGTGGCTGTGCGCCTAACACATGAGTACTTCCAGTACCTGAGGTTATATCCGTACAGTATTCTGAAAATTTGCAGATAGTGTTTTCAGTTCAGTTGAAACAAGAGTAACTGACAGTCTGGAAGTGGCTGGAATACACCAGCTTCACTAAGCACAACAGGCTCACAGCGCGACCTAGCAACATTCAATCACCATGGCTTCTCCAGCTCTGATTCCGGCGCTTCCTCCGACGCTTTCCGAACCAGGTGGAGAGCTACCAGTCGATTCAGCCGATGAGTTCAGCGAATCCGACGACTGCGACGATTTCCACGACAACGACGACTGGGATTAAAAGGCCCTCGCACTCGACGTCGAGTAGGGACAGCGGACGGTTGAAACAGAGTGCCAGGTGACGGTCGACCATGTACAGGAGCCACCAAGTCCTCCTTCTCTCCTCCCTTTCTTCCTCTGTGATGAATCCGGGTGTGACTCCGCAGATGTGCACGCCGCTGGAAACATCAAGCGTGCCGTGGGTTTCATTGCCCTGTTGCCCCGATGGATTCGGAGCAAGCTCCCGGCCAAGTTTCAACTCTCTGGCCAGAGACCAAGCAGCGTTCCACCATCGAAGGCTTGCTCCTTTATACTCGCTGGCAGACGCAACGGTAGCAAGATGAATGTAGGTCATAACGTCATCAAGCTGGCCGGCGCCACCGAGAGGGTCATTCTCTGTCAGTGATTCGTTGCCAACGCTGCCGGATATTGTGGTATTCAGGCCGCCGAGGGAGAATCCTGCGAATGTCGCATCAGCGGGGGAGCACACGGTCTCGATCGATGCGTGAATCAGGGGCTTTAGTAGTCGCAAAGTGAGGTCCAGCAGTCTTTGGCTGACATTGGCACGAGCAGATGGAGAGCTGGTCAGAACTGCAGCATCACTCGTTTGAGCAGCTACCCATAGCATACTGGCAAGCAAGGCGGGCTGGCAAGCCCTGGGTCGACTTGCCTGCAGAACCGACTTCTTTCGCAAAACAAAGCCTAGCACATACGGCGAGACGGGGTGCAGTTGAGCTGATGAAGACGACGAAAAATAGAAATCAAGCAGGTCGCATGCCATGACATTTGTCATGATTGCATTATCCATCAAATGGGGGACTAGGGGCTCAAGAACCGGATATCGAAGTTCGAAGCACGGCGACATTGAAAGCGAATGCTGCGTTTGAAAATGGCTAGCCGGCGGTGATGCCATGGCCATTCCCCATCCCGGCGACGTCGCAACAGTTACGGCAGGGAACCCGCATACAGTCGTCGTAGTGCTCAGAGCGATACCCGCGTCGTTCTCGAAATTGGACCTGCTCTGATGTGCAAGGTCAAACGAAGTATCGTGGGTGACAAAGTGGGCATGATCTCTTGGCTCGCCCAGCAAAGGACTGATACCACCCGATGCCGCATCGAAATTCAGGTGATGTTCATCAAATTCGGGCGAAAGCCCTGTGTATCCGTCAAGGGTGGTAGTCGGGGTGTGCAGCGGGATGTCGAAGGGGGCAGATCGCGACCTCTGGGAAACAAGGTCGATTCCATGGGCCGGGCCAAGAGCTTGATGCCCATGCATGCCCGCAGTTGGAGATGAATATTCGTTCCCGTTGTCACACGAATCGGTCAGAAGACTGCTGGCGCGGCTGGCGCCCTTTGAGGCATCCGATGGTTCACTCGGGGTTTGTGGCTTGATCTGGGTTGGACGTGAGCTGGAGGATGCTGCCGCGGACGCTGCCGTGGCTCTCTGAGCAAGATCCTTCCGCGACGCCTTTCCACGTTTCTTCTTCTCGCGCATGTATTCGCAACTCAAGTTCAATTCTGCCAATCCCCAAGATTAGTCGGGCGGCCAATCACCAGGGGGTTTGGCAACGAAACCAAACCCGGGAACAGATCAAGATGAAAAGGTTGTAGTACCAATACAGTGGGCACACGGATGCTGCCCGTCGCACTTTGTTCTCAGCTGATTGCATTGGTCACAGGCCCGGCTGACCCTTCTTCTCCTGACCTGAGACAGCGTCCCCGACGGTTTCGAGGCATGTTGTTCCTTGGGTTTGACATGTGCGGCAACTGTCGATGCCATCAGGGGCGGACCCCACGAGCCGTTCGCGTCGTTTTCCGAAAGTATCTCAGCAGTGGAAGCGCAAGAGGAGTTCTGAATGGAGGCTGGTAAGGCATTGGCAGGAAATCGGGTGTGTGACGGGTAATTCTCGAGCATTCCGCCGGCAAAGCTGTCATGATGCGGAAATTGATGCAACGGAACCGAAAACATGACTTCTGAACAGTGTTTGCCTCACAACACTGCTGATCATTAAGATTGGTAAAGTAATTCTCCACTCTTTGGTTATTTAAATGCCGGTCTCGCTTGGTATTTGTTGTTGAGGACGGACTTTGGGTGCGTTCGACCAAGATTCTTGAGAAGCAACAGTTGGGGTGGATGTGGAAAACGGTGAAGAGAAGGAAGTCGATTTATTGAAGGTTACCGATGCTTTCTTTAACAGGTCTCGGCAACTCAAATCAACGGGCAAGCAACGAGAAAGGAAGGGAAATCAAGTGGTGTGAGACCAAGTGTGGGGAGTTGGATGGCCATATAAGGACTTACAAGAAGTTTCTTGGGCGTGTTGGGCCTGTCAGGTCTCGCTCAGAATGGTGGAAAGCCGAGAGAGGCTGAAGATTGGAGCCCTGTACCAAGAGAGCAAAGTGGACGGACAGAATGACGGCATGTGGGCGGAAGGGACCAGGTGGGCAAGCAGGCCTCTCGAGCCCAAGAGCAACAGCCGGATTCACTGACACAACAAGCCTCGATCTCAGACGCGGGGTGAGCAGCATCGTGTGCGGTGCAGAATGCGCGGCTATTGCCCGAGCGAGCCCCGAAGGCCCTGGTCGTCGTCATCAGCAGAAGCAGTGGCCCACGGACTGATGCAACCGACCCAACGTTCCCCGAGCCCCCAGAGACACAAGTTTTCTTTCGCTCCCGATTAGCGCCTCACATTCGCTCCCGTCCGCCCACCCCTCCCTCTCATCCTCCCATCCTTTCCGGCCGGCACAATGGTGGTGGTTGCCAGCCGGCAACGGTTCGGTAACCGACGAATGGACACGGGACGTCAGGGTTGCCAGGTATGCTTGTCGAACACCAGCATGAGGCTCATGATCTCGAGGGCGATCTGAACCTCGTGGCTTGACACGTGAGCAGCTATCTGTCGTTGAACTGTCTCTTCCAGAGCACTTGAAGCGGCACTGCTTCAACCAAGGAGCCGGTACGATCGCGACCCAGGGCATGGTTCAGAGGGATCTACGGCTGCCGCTCGAGGCAGATCTGCCCATACCCAGAAGGATCGTGTGGTCCATGGCGACACGACACACCAAGACCCATGCCATGCTATGCTGCGAAGTGCGACACTGACAGCGAGGGAAGGGGGGGCTAGCTGATGAAGGCAGACGGCTTGTGCGACGAGGTACCCGTCCGGCCCGCCGGTACCGTCAGTCGCCTTGGCGGGGTCTCAGTACTGCTCATCCAACCATCTCGCTGCGCGCCGAGACTGTGTTTCTTGGGCCACCAGGGATCAAGGAGGGCTGGAGATTTTCCCCGTGGCGGGCAGCCGGCCACTGCAAGCCACAGCCACCTGCGGACGCCCGCTAGCAAGTCGATGAGCCAATGGATGAGGCTGCCAAGGGACCCTAGCTGTCGCGCCGTTGCTAATAGCCGCAGATCTTTCCAGCAGCCTCCTGCTCCGTCCCGAGTCCTGACCATCCGCCGGCCTTCGGCCACAGCTCTGGTGTTCCTGAGTCGTGTTCCGCCGCTAACGGCGCATGTCCTGACTACGTCTGCGGGGAGCGCCGCCGTCGGAGAGGCACCACACCGGCCGGCAGGTCCGGCTTTTGCACGTGAGCGCGGCGGATGGGTGCGGGAGACGACGGCAACGCCGACGAGGTTGGGGCATCCCCGGACTCGATGGGAACCGCCCCCTTGATGGCTCGTGGAGCTCTGCATGCCTGGCTGCCTGGTAGCCACCCAGACGCTCACCGAGGACTGCTCGTGCCGGGGATGACCAGGGAGCCCCTTTGGACGGGTTACCCCAACAATACGCTCCAAACAAGGTACCGGCAATAGGGCAAGGGTCGCACGACAAAGGCAATGTCCTCCTATCGCTGCCCAAACAAGTGTTCGTGCAGCTATCCCCAACGGGCTGTGTACAGCATGACAGGGCCTCGAAAGTTCTAGGGCCGCCTTTGGCGAGGGCCAGCGTCGAAGACAACTTCCACCAAAGTGATAGATATCTGCGCCTAATGCACGAAGCCATACCTCGCACCGCCACGGCCACGGACAAGCTCTGGCTTGCCGCCATCGACAACGAGTCGTCCATTCGGGGCCCAGCAATCGCCCACCGAGCAGTCGACCTCCATCGTAACTGAGGTTTTCCGCCCCTTGATTACGATCACCTCGTACGGGCCTGTGTGATTCATCCGGGGCGCATGCTGCACACAAAGCGCCAAGACGGCGATCTTTGTTTCTTCCTTGTGCAACGATGGTCAGGCAGATGATGATGGTCTCAGTCCGAATCTGACAATCGCACCCGTCTCTGTCCGTCGCCGACTCTCCATGTTCCGAGGTCGAGATATCTATCTCGCCAACACGAAAGCTTGGCCACCCAGGTCAATGACCTCGGTCATCCTGGTCGGTCTCGCCATGTAGTGACTTTGTCTCGCATTGCGACTGAGGCGGAGGCGAAGGTAACTGCTTCTTCAGCCATCCACGGGAGCTGAAGGGACGACGACGACAGTGACTGGACCAAGGCAAGAGACAAATGCTCAGATGGTATCCGCGGGAGCTCGAGGCTCCGGTCACGTTGACGGTGAGCGACGATGATCATTGACGAAGCAGTGCGACCACCTGAACTGCGGAGCTTCTTCCAGTCTCTCCGGCTTTCTACATGCAATGCTTGCGTACAGGGCTGTCCCCTGTCGAGCGGGACGGCCCTTGCAGGCAAGAGGTGGCTTGCTCTTGATTTACCTCGATGCTCGTACACTAGCAGATACAGCTTTCCCGGGTCTGGGGCAGGTTACGACGCCGAACCTGTGGAGCTTCGCATCTTGATGCGCCGTCTTCACGTGCTGAGGCCCGGCTAGAGGGTTCGACCCTGACCTTCGTGTTCCTCCCCGGGCTTGGCGACCGGGCTTTCGGGGCCTTGTCCGTCACCTCTGAGAACACGGCAACGTCAACAAGGTGAATATCAAAGGAGGATGTCAAGAACGGAACGGGAGCAGAGAGACGGCGAAGAAGAAAGGCGTCCCTCAGGCACCACCCCCTCTGACCTCTTCCGACGGCCTCTCCCAGGCAACGTCACGAACACGGCGGCGCTCTCAGCCGCGCCTTCTTGTCCGAAACAGGTCTCCCGGTTCGGGCCGCATCGCGGGCGGCCGTGCCCTATTCCCCCCCTCTCCTTCCTCCCCCCTTTCTTCGCACGTGATGCCGTTCACGAAGCAGCTCACGAGGGACACAGGAAAAACAAAAGAGGCTGTGCTTGCCGCTGGCAACTACACAGACGGGCCTTCGGTCCGTCTCTTGATGAGACGTGTCAAGCCATGGAATGTAGAAAGGGTGTGGACGACGGGGGCGGGATGAAGAAGGGAACGAGATACAGAATACGGGCCGCCAGCAGGAGGTTCACGGTGATGGAGGGACGGCGTGGGCAGCACCACGTCTTCTGCCGTGTCTTCTTCCGCCGACTTTGCAGCGGTCGAGTCTCTGCACATGCATACCCAAGGACCGTTCAGGCTAGAGACTGGGACGCATCAGTCGTAACGAAGATTCACCCTCCTCTCCTCTCCTCCCACCCGCGGGTGACTTTGTCCTTCTATCGCCACTGCTTTGATTTCTTCCCCCTTTTCTTCTCCATTCGCCCCCCTTTCTCTCTCTCTCCTTTCCGTCGTCAGGACTCGGACGCCTGACGGCGATGTAGACGACGCGAGCCAATATCAACAGGAGATCCTTGCTCGTCCGTCGGACGTGCTCTGGCTCCCGAGGGGAAGCGAGCCAATGGGCAATGTGAATGCCGGGAGCCTCGCACGTGACGGTGCCCGTATGTCGACGACCATCCCGGCTGACCGACTGACCGACTGGCGAGGCTAGTTCCTCGACGTGATTGTCCGGGCTCCCGTTGACGGGCCTCTCCTCCTCGCGTACGTTTGTAGTTTTCCCTTCGTGGAGTCAGCCTTCTTTCCTCCCTTTGTATCCAAGGCCATCGAGTTTCAAGCCGCTGCCTGGGACGAGGGCATCGGAGGCTCCGTAGCATCGTTAATCATCATGCCATCACGTCGTCTCCTTACGTCTTTGACCGCAACTCCCATCCGTCACAAAGACACCAGTCATGCCACTTGAGAAGTTGAGATGCCAACATGTGAATTAAATAACCGACCCATCAATCCCCAACGCCGTCCTCCTCCAGCCTCATGCTAGCCAGTTTGCTTCAGTGCCCGTTCCAAAACGCCTCGAGACCCTAGGCGGGTACCCCATTCTACATACAATGGACAAACCAGACAACCACCCCATAAGCAGTGTGGTGAGTCTGACAGCCCTACCCCGCAAGTTTCATCCAAAGACTCGACCCAGCCCCTTGTCCCAGATAGAAGACGTCAAATCGTCAGCTCATGACCAGTTCTTTTCTGAAAAATCACAACTCCTGACGCTCCGTTTCAAAATCATGTATGCAAGCCAGCAGATACTGCAAGATGTCAAATCAGAACGGTTGCGCACAATCATCTCGACATGATGCATCACGCGAAACCTCACCCCCCCTCAGCCCACCCTGCGGAATCCATCAGTCGAGGCCAGGGAGCCATCCCTTCTCGTTCAATGACACGGCAAGATCATCCAAGTTTGGCGCTGGCTGTTCGTTGGGGTTGACGGATCCTTGCTGGGGGGCCCCGTTGTTGCGATGGTTGCCAAACATAAAGACAGAGTTGGGCGGCATGCCTCCCCTCATGTCCCAGGCTCCGAAGTGGTGATGCCACCTCGCACTATCATTGAGAATCCAATTTTGGCTGTTGAATGCAACTGCTTGCCCAGGCGACACCTGCCTCGTGCCAGGATGGCTGCTGTTCTCGGGCAGAGCGCTACTCCCACCCACAGAAAGGAGTGGTGAATCGTATCTAGTCTCAGGACCGCTCGTACTCGTGGCAGGTCGCGTCCATTCTCCGAGTGCTTCGGGAGAAAATTCCATCCGCCCCGTATCAAAAGGCAAACCCTGGTGACCCTGATGACGCTGTGGGTCCACTGCGCCCATCATCGGGAGCGACGGCATCATGGGTAATTGGCTGTCGATACTTGCCGCAGGTGGTGTGAAATGAGCCATGTGCTGTTGCGTGTAGTGGCTCAGGGGACTATTGTCCTTTTGAGTGGCCAGGCCAAAGTCATCTTCCAAGGCCATCGGGGACATGTTTGAACTAGACTCGGGCGACGGCACATCAGAGGTGCTGAAGTGCCCGTATTTCTCGTCTGTCCTCTTGAGCACACTTGCCGCGTCCTCCGGAAGCTCGCATTGCCACTTCCGACCCAGGACACTGAGGATGCTCAGAGTCCGCCGTGCGCACAGCCAATCCTCGGCCATGTCTTCCAAGTGCCTAACACCGTGGATGATGTCTCGTTTGGCGCTCTTCTCAGGTAGGTTGAGAAGATGAATGGTGCAAGCGCTGTGTATCATGTAGACTGCGATGTTGCAAATTTGACGTAGGTTGTAGGTCTTCTTGTAGAGACGCATGAGCTTCGAAATGGCCCCGGCATTGGCCGTGCAGATTCTCCGCGGCGAGACGTGAGAGGGTAGCGGAGAGGCATCACGAGCGTACTTGAGGAATGGTCGAAACAGGTGAATGTACTGCAAGTGAAAGAACATGCTGTAACCCGGGTCAGCGTCCAAAGCGGTTCACCTCGGCTGCTTCTTGTAACTTACTGCATCAAAACGACATTGGGTAACTGTCCCTCGCGCGGTTCAAATTCCTTGGGTAACTGTTTCCGCCATTCTTCGAGTCGCTGGTGAATGTCGCTCAACATTTTGAGCTCTGCTGACTTTCCGCGCGAGCGCCCGATATGGTTTGGATGATAGAAGAAGATGAGGAGATCACTGCTGATCTCGCAGAGATTTGAAAGAAGCAGAGCAGCTGCCCGCGTCCGCCACGGTTGCTGGTATGAAGCGGTGCGGCCCTTGTCGGTGAGCGGATACCATATAGCGGCATCCTCGTCAGGAAAGACGTCAAACTTGGAAATGCTGGAAGTGTTCTTTGGCAGCTGGGGCAGCCTTCCAAGGTAGTTTGACCAGCATTTATCGAAGAGGAAGCATCCCCAAAAGGTAATTTTTCGCGCATCAATCTCCTCGTCGCTCATGAGCTGACGCGAAGCCCCGCTCACTTCGAGGTTGAGACCCAAGTCCTGAGCCATGCGGAAGCTCATACCGCTGTAGACCCAGCCTTTGGCCTCGCGTGCGCAGCCCGCTTCTCGAACTGACATGAGCGCCAGTGCTTGGACCGTGACGAGACGGGGCTTGGCGAACTCATCGTTGGCCAGGATGAGGCGTTTCGCCTCGGCAAAGAAGTGGTCGCCTTTGGTCCTGCTGTCCCCGGGAACGGCATAGGCGCCAGCCGTGTCGGTAAAGTGGCATCCCAGCGCCAACATGGCGTTGACGAGAAGGGGAGAGCAATGAGCCGTGGCCGCCCCGACGACGGCCGAGGCCCCTTTAGCGAAGTCACGCCAGAAGAGGTTCTTGGAGAGTGTCGTAAAGTAGGCATAGTGATAGTTGAAGTACATGTCGATTAGATGGGAGATGAGGTTTGCGTCGCTGGTGACAGTAGTCCACGAGGTGATGGGATTGTCACTCAACGGGAGCTTGTCCGATAGTGATTCCACATGCGCCTCGTCTGCGGGATCACCAAGGTAAATGAGGTGCGATGTGCCGCCAATGAAGCGTACCGAGCCATTCTCGAGCCTGAGCTCGCCCATCTTACGGGCTAGCTCCGTCTCGCCGTGCACAGGCGTGTAGGCAGCCGGGCCACCCTCATCGTCGGTATGCTCGGGTGTGACGGCGCTGTCATCTTGGGGGACGGCCGAGTTGGCGATTTGCTGTGCGGCGACATCGAGGTTATCGGAGGCGCGAAGCTGGCGGACGATATCGGGAACCTGGTCTTCGGGCGCATTGAGAATAGCCTCTACAATGGTCTGCAAGGTTGAGCTTCGAGCCTTGATGCTGTCGGCACGCTCGCGGTAGACGCCCTTGCGACGATGGTCGGAGTTGGGATCATAGATGCATTCGGTGCCGTATACGCTCGCGCAGGCAGCGCAACTAGGAAGGGCGCCGTCGCATTTGGATTTGCGTTTCCGACACGCGATGCAGGCGGTGCTGATGCATCTTCTCTTGTGATTCGGCACGTCGGCTGCCCGGCGCGATTTTTTGGAAGGGCCTTGCGATGGAGCTGGATGAGCGGCTGGCGGCGCCGGCGCCGGCGGGGGGGGGCCCAGGGTCGAGCTTGCGACGAGGTCCAAGGGATTGGACGGATAGGAGGTGCTGGCCGACATTGTGCGCGCGACGGGATGCTAAAGAGCTGAGGTCGCACAAGCACACAGATGCCGAGCGTCGCTCCCGCGTGTGGTTGGCTCCCGCGTCAACCAGAGGTCGAGGAGCGGAGCGGATTGACTGATCGCTTTGGCGGCGGGGCCCACAGGATGTCGTAGCGCTGGTGCGGGTAGTAAGACCCCATCAAGCTCATCGGATCTCGCCAAGTAGGACGGTCGAATGCCCATGCACCAGTCGAGCCAGGGAGACAGCGACAGTAGCCGCTTGGCGATGACAAGGGCTGGGCAGTTTTTCTTGCGGTCGTGGGAAGCGACTGCACAGGCCCTTTCGGATTTGAGGCTCTAGACACTCTTTTTCTCCCACCTATTACCGTTGCGCAACTGGCTCTTCTGCTCTCTCTCTCTATGGTGTTGCTCGTCTGCACTCGTCGCAATCAGTCTGGATCAAAGGAGAAAGTTCGTGTCCCCTCGCGGGGTCTTGTCCCGGAGGACGTTGGTCCAGGGTCGGTGATGGCTGCGCTACCCTTGGTCAGGTCAGGTACTCATGTTGCTGGGCGCCTTGTAATCGTTGGGAATGTCTCAACTGAGTGAGGGCGGAGGAGGGCCGGGGGGGTCCTAGGCGGGTTGTCGCGCTGAGATTGTAACAAGATTGGGGGATTGGCGAATGACGCATCCAAGCGAGTAGAGAGAGGAGGCAGAAAGGTGCGCGTCGTCGGAGGAGTGAGGCTTTTGGAGAAGGGGATGGGCAGCCGGTTTGGCTGGCAATTGGTCGAAAAGATGACGGGGGGGCCGATGGGCAGGAGGTGGAAGTGAACCTGCTGCCTGCCAAGTCAATAACTTGATAATGACGGGAGTACCAACTGGAGGGAAGAAGGTGGGCAGAGGACACAGGATGAGCAGGATCCGGCCTCTAATATGGTGCAGAATTCAATCGCCCTACCGTGACGGACGGAGCAGTGGACCGAACCTTAAGAGACCGAGTACCTATTGTAGTACCTACAGTACGAATAGTTTTCAGGTACCTGCCGTACCTTGGCAGTAAAGCTGTTAGCGAGTCGTAAATTAGGTACCTGCTGTACGTACCTACAGAACGTGACCAAAAGTCTGCGAACGCTAGCGGGGTATACACCAAAACTCATACTTTTTATATAGACAAAAAACTAACTTACTAAGCTATATAAATAGAAATAAAATATATTATATAAAGAAAAAAGCTTAATAAGTATAAATATTAAGATTTTATTTATAATTATTATATAATTATAAAGGAATAGCATTTTAAAAATAAAGGTATATTTTAAAAGTACCTCTAACCCCGCTATAGCCCCGCTATAGCCTTCTATAAGAATTAACTTTCTAGCTTTAATTCTTAAGTTTTATCTTTAATAGCTAATTATACTATTTAAATAAAATAGAAAATATTTAAAAATATTTTTATATAAGTATTTAAATATTTTATTATAAAATTGTGGATAGGCTAACTGAGGCTCAGTTGGGTCTTTGATCGATGATCGTGTTGTTCTTGTGTAGGTAGGTAGTAAAAATAGGTACGGGGGTGCAGAGCCTGCCGTACCGGGGCGAGGGCCTGGCAAGCAGGCGCAGGGCATCAAATAAGCAAGTGCGCCTGGCTTCAGAGTCGAGGATATTGAGAACTGTCTGGTGGATTGGAGCTTACCGTCCTACCTATTTGCCGTACTCCGTGCCCTTAGGTATACCAACGAAACAAACCAGAAAGCAAGAAGACTTGGACGGTTGGTTCAAAGAAGTCAGTGAAAATGCAGTCTGTTCATGGGCACCGCAATCCGCAAAGTTGACACGGGGCCCTCCGTCCCTCTGGGCATGATCTACGGCAGGTATCTCTTTCTGGGCCCAAGCCGTACCTTATTGTATCAAGTTGTGGGGGAGTCTGCTCTTGGCGTGTAGTGTACAGTACAGTACTCGCCAGAGCGACGTAGTAAAGGGGCCCACCAGAAACAACCTTGCCGGGCTCGTGAGAGCGATGGGGGGCGCTTCCTTGTTGCAGGTGTTTTGCGGCACGAGCCTCGCAAGGGGAGAGGAGCCTGCCGGCTTTGTTTTTCACCTTTCCCAGGCAAGCACTGTCAAGCAGGGGCAGCTGCATCCCGTCGTCGTCTACAACCAAGACTGCCATCGCAACCTACCTACCTCGGGGACCTCCTGCCCCGAAAATGACCGGCTCCGATTCTTGATTACGCGGGCGGTATCAAAGTAGGCAGGCAGTACCTAATCTACGGGGTCCTCCGCGCCTGCCGGACTTGAACGTGTGTATCTACATACGTACCTACCTAGGTAGGTACCTAGGTACGTAGGCATCAAGGAAGCAAGACGGGCTTAGCAGGGAAGCTGGCTAGGTTCTCGGCTACTATACCGGATGATCAGAGACCGTCTCGGAGACGCACTAGCTGTTAGCTGCGTTGAGTTATATCCGGGCATCCTAGCGGCCATCTCGTGCGCAACCTCGAACGTCGGACCAGGAACGCCGGCCGCGTTACGGATTCCAACTGCCGTCAATGACTTGTCGGTGCCGCAAAACATCGGCCATGTGGCAATGTTCCGGACAATGCTTCTCGTCCCACCCCATGGACGGCTACTTCAGCTGCTCGAAGCGTGCGTGCGTGCGTTAGGGTATCAGGAGACGGCCTTTGAGTGAAGATTCAGCTTCGTGGGACTGAGCCGCGTTTTGTTTTCAATGAGTAGGCATCCGCCATCCATGGTCGTCAGTATGTGTGAGTCGAAAAATGCGGACACATGCTTCATGCACTGACTGTCTTTGTGCAGATTGCAATCGCTACGTCTCACAGCGGCGACGGCCCAGCCGCCTGAACCCTGCGCCGCATCTGCAACGTGTTCCCCCCCGCTCCTGTTCTTGTCCAGGATCATTGCGACGGCGACCAAGCGATGCTATTCCCAGGAGCTTTTGGCGTCTTCGGCACAGCTGCATACGCAAGCATGGGTCCAAGTCCTTCCGCCAGCTCCGCGACTTTCGTTGCTTGCATCTGGGACTTGCCGGCTCTGTCCCAAGCTTGTCTATGCGCGCAGCGTCGCTTTGGCGGCTGTGGCGGACCCCCGTTCTGCCTAGTCGCCAAGCCTGCACGCTGAACAGAAAAAAGGGCCCAACCTCGGGGCCTCCTTTAGCCCTCGCCCGAAACTGCTCGTTCCTTCTCGGGGGAGTGGCATGAGCCGAGCGCCCGCCCTTAGATCTCACTCGAGCGCTGCACGTCAGCAGCCTAACGCTTCTCGACTGGATACTCTATGCGAGGCCGCGAAGAAAATAGACTTTGGCTAGCGGCGGGAAGGCCAGCCACGACGCGATGCTGTGCCCTTGCTCACAGTATGAATCAGGTGAGGACGGAATATCGACTCGCGACGGCCTTGGGTCAATGACCTGCGCAAATCTGCCATTTCGGCGAACCGCTGCCCCAGAAGCATACGGGGAACCGGTAAACCTGCCAATCAACAATCCTTGTTGGCAACAAAGATAGCCCAAAGGGGCAACGGCGGGGCGCGAGAACCACGTCAAGTATAATTCGAGCCAATATCCTGTCCATGTGCGAACTGCTTTGCCAAGCCCACCCCAACCTTGAACAGTTGTAGCGGAAACAAGGTAGGGCCGCAGATATGCCGTCAGCCGCGACACCATTCGCCCTAGAAGCGATCAGGCATAACACCTAAACTCGGCTCATGACGCCGCATCGTCCTCCTTTGTCTCCTGCAAACTCGCATCTTGATTTCTAATCGGTCTTGGCGCAAATGGTAAATCACCGAAATCATCGTCAACGCGGTTTTACCTTGCTCTCGTCTGCCCGCCGTGATGCAGCAGCCCGTGGCCATTGCGAGTGGGCCATCGTTTTAGTCCACGTCCTGCCATCCTCGACGGACGTTCTCCTCCAGGACTCACGCCGCTAAGCAGACGATGGGAATAAAGTCCAGACGAGGCTGGCTACGGAATAATCTTTCGCCGAGGCCATATTGGCCATCTGCCGCAACTTCGAAGTTACTAATTTAGTTGTCCCTTTCCGTTGCCCTCTCCGGTCCGCTCCGCTTGCTGAGTGCTTGATGGCCGGCACTCGGCCAACCTCGTTCGGACCATGAAGGCTCTACGAAGCGGCCCCTTTGGTTCACCTTCCTACTCTCCACTCGCCTCTTTTGCCCTGTGCGTCACAGTAGCCGTTGGTTCGCGGGGTTGCCCGTCTTGAAGGGGCCCTCGAGCGTGGGCCACGATGCGGCAATTAATCAATCTTTGCTCGACGATGCCATTTGAAGCAAAGCTCAACCGGTAAACTCAGAGGTAGATTTTGTAGACGAAGGCAAGATGCGATCAGCACTGCAAATAACGCTTCCCTAATCGGCCCAATCATTGCCATCAGGGCAATGCATCGTCTAATATAGTACAAAGGGCCTCACTTGTGCGCTGCCAACCCGACTCGACCCCGACCAACCCGACTCATCAATGTCAGTGACGTCCGTGGCAGGTCTTGTCCCAAGCCTTGGCCGTGCCTCCACCAGACTGCGCATTTCTTAGCCGCGCTGCAGGTACCAGCCGTGGGCCAGTTGATTCGTCAGGTAACTGAACGGCGTCGGCACTTCTGCCATGCCCTTTCTTGCCAGCGGATGGCGCAGGTAGACGGCAGCGCAGATGTTGGGGTTGACCTCGAGGTATCGGGGAATAAAGGCGAATGCCGACATGAACGCCCGCGGCCTCCAGGGCGTGGCGTACGGCTTGCTGTCGTCTATGGGATTCTCCTCGTCCTTCTGCAGCAGCCAGCCCAGCTTCCGCATCTCTTCCCGCGTCAGTATCGATGAACCCATGATGCGCTTCGCCTTCTCCTGCTGCTCCTCTGTCAGGTCCTGCAAGGCGCTGTCGATTTCTTGTTTTCTGTTGAATTGCGATGCCGTCTCCTCAGCCCCCTCAGTCTCCTCAGTCTTTGAAGTCGGAGCGTGCTGCTCGTTCTTCTCAAAGCGCGACCGCATAAGCTCGTGGTTCTTCATGAGAACCTGTAGGTCCTTGAGTAGCTCTTGAGCATCCACCTTGCTGTCCTCGGGACGCGACAGGAAACGACGAATGTCTGTCCTGAACAGACGGAGCATCTTCTTCTCCTTGGCCCTGAGCTCTTTCTGGTTGCTGTCCAGGATGCTCCTCACGGTCTTCAGGATGAACTTGAGCGCCTTGTTGTTTGCCTTCCACGCTGCTTCCGAATTCATGGACTCGGCTTCCGAGGCGGGCAGCATTCCGGAACCGACCATAGAGTCATCCGAGGCACCAGCTTCTGCGCTTTCCGAGCCCTCTTCTGCTGCTGCCTCGGACTCTGCAGCGGCACCCGGGAAAAGTGTCGCAGCCTTCTTCTTGCGCGCCTCGAGATTCTCATGCAGGCGCTTAAACTCGTTGGGCTTCTTTTGCTCTCCAGTTCCAAACAAAACCTTGTCAATCTCCACCTGGAACATGTCGCCGGGATTCAGCATGTACGACGGGTGCGTCATCTGCAATGTGTGAGTCTCAGGCTACCGTTTTGCAGGCAACCAGCAGCTGCATGATTTGGATTGCACGCACCTTCTTGCCATTGACCTTGACGGCTCCGTGAATGACAAACTGGCGTGCCTGGCGGATACTACTGGCGAACATGGCTCGGAAGACGGCCGTGTCCAGCCTTCGTTCCAGCGGCGCGTACGTCATTTGCATGTACGGCGTCATCTTATCCAGGTTTTTCGACAAAAGGTGGTTGGTATCCGCTCCTCGATTCCTGTCTGGTCTCCGTGTCGTTGAAGAAGGCATCGGTGCCTTGGAGTATGCATCGGCTGATATGCTCACGTTGGTGGTGCCAGAACCCCTGCCGGTAGCTTGCTCGGAGCCGTCGTGGGCAGCCAGATACTCCGGCGGCATGTCGACCGCAGACAAAAGTCGTGGGGAAAACATGCGCACCCATTTCTTCTCAGGCACATGCTCGCCGTGGTACGCTCTCGTCTTGGACTTGGCTGCCCACTTTTGCTGGAAAAAGGTTGGCCTTCCTCTGATTTGAGGCTCCACGCCGGCTTTGCGGGCAATATTGTAGAGATTGTACTTGTTCCATGACTGGCGTAATTTCTGTGCAGCAAGTCGAGGTTAGCAAATCGCCAAGTTCACATGAACGGGCCATGAGCGCATGCGAGGTGGCCCGACGAGAGGGCTTCTCGAAACAGAGGTGGCTATAGCTTACCGGCCGCGCCAGGCTATAGAGGCGCTGCGGCTTGCGCATCTTGGCGAGACCTGCCCGGATCGCTGGCTGCTGTTGGACCGAGTCGCTTGGAGAGAAGGTCGCCGTCTGATGTCCAAAATTTTGGTGACAGGAATTGGCCTCGCCGTCTGGGGTACATGGGTACATCCCTAGCCGTAGAGTCGCCGTCGGTCAGCTTGCTGCGATCCACTTGAACACGGGAAATGGATCCTCGGCCCGTAGAATATCCGGCTTGGTGGGCCTGTTCAATCAACGCGTCTCACCGTCCAGACGCGTCTCGATTGCCGAATGACAACGACGGTTGGTGGTGGTATTTTCGAAGCCGTGCAAATACTTTGAAAACTCCAACCCGACATCGCTCATGCTGGGTTATAAGCACAATCGCATATGAAAGTCGACTGATGGTCAAAAGCCGCACCTGCGCTCGCAATCGACAATGCTATCCGCATCTTCGCCCGTCGCGTTCCCTCAGAGCTCGCCTCCTCCGCCCTCGAAGCGCCCTCAATCTCGCGAGCATGTTCAGCCACCGAAACCTCGTGTCAAGGGGCCTTTTCTCATCGACGACGAATCTGACGAAGACCATGAGTCTCGACCGGATGCCCACATTGCCAAAAAGCGCATGCTCGATCCGCCAACGGTAGACGAGACCGATGGGTCGGCTACTACTCGCGTCAGTAACGCCAGCAATGGGAGTTGCGACCTGCCGGTTTCCGAAGTCGCTGCCGCCTCTATCTCGCACACTTCATATTTCGCTGCGCCTCCATCTCTGCTCGACGTGCTCGCCGGTTCGCAGCGGAACTTTTCGAATACCATCTTCACTACCGCCAACTCTTCCAGCTTCACGACCAGAACCTGCAGTGGCAAGTCCGTCAGTCTCAAGGAGCGACGCACAGGAGCTGCTGTCTCCTATGAGACCATGGTGGCGGCAAGGTCGAAAACCAAAGAAGGCAGGGCAAAGCGAAGCTACTACGGCATCGAGATCCACGAGCTCATCAACCAGGCTTCCGGTGAATTGAGAGACAAGCAAAAGCCGAGAGAGCCGGAACCGGACAGACCAGTACAATCTGTCGAAGAACCGATTCCCATGTCTGGCAAAAAGTCCAGAAAGGCTCTACTCTGGACGGAGAAGTATCGTGCCCGGAGTTTCATGGATCTTTGCGGTGATGACGGCACCAACCGAATGGTGCTGCGTTGGCTCAAGAGATGGGATTCGGTGGTATTTCCGGGATCAGAAAAGTCCAGGCCGTCAGTACTACGAAGACCGGGAGCAAAGCACACGCAGGACGAGGAAAAGCCACATCGAAAAATACTAATGCTCACCGGGCCCCCTGGCCTGGGCAAAACAACATTGGCACACGTGTGCGCTCGGCAAGCTGGATACGAAGTACTCGAGGTGAATGCAAGCGATGATCGAAGCCGAGACGTCGTCAAGAACCGCATCCGAACTAGCTTGGGAACCCAAAGCGTCAAGACGGTAACAAACTCGAAAGAGGGCAAATCTTCGTCAAAGGCCGCAAGACCCATATGTGTGGTGGTCGATGAGGTTGACGGTGTTACCTCTGGCTCCGGTGCCTCTGGAGAGGGCGGTTTTATCAAGGCTCTAATTGACCTGGTGCTCGTCGATCAGAAGAATGCTGCGGCGTCGACTAGCTCTGCCGGAGACGGGCACCGGAAAAAGAAGAAAGGAGATGATTTTAGACAAATGCGGCCGTTGATTCTCATCTGCAACGACGTCTATCACCCCTCCTTGCGACCTCTGAGGCAGTCCAATCTGGCAGAGATTATCCACATCGGACGACCGTCGGTAGATGCCGTAGTAGGTCGCTTGAAAACAGTATTCGAGAAGGAAGGGATACCTTGTGAAAAGGATGCGGCGAGGAAGCTGTGCGAAGCGGCTTGGGGCATGGCGAGTGGCATCGACGCGAAGAGAGGGGCAGAAAGCACTGTTGAAGGCGATTTGCGAGGCGTCATGGTTGTTGGCGAATGGGTAGCCGGACGCTTTCGTTCATCGACGCTGCCGGCGAACCGGATGCTCACGAGGCAATGGATCGAGGGCAATATCCTGCACGACCTGGCAAGTGGCGCCGCCGGGGCTCGCGGGCTTGGTCGGGGCAGCGCCAAAGACATTGTCAGCCGTCTTTTTCAAGAGGGAGGCGGCTTCCCGAAACAAGCCATGAGCATATCCAAGACGAAGACCATGCACGAACAGCCCAAGGCCGAGCTCGGCTTCGGCGAGCAGCAGAAGAAGTACTCGATGGAGCGTCTGGCTCAGATGATCAACACGAGCGGAGAGATTGGCAACATCATCACCGAAGTCTTTGCAGAGTACCCGAACCGCGAGTTCAACGACGACTGCTACCTGACGAAACCGAATCAGGCCTACGACTGGCTACACTTTCACGACGAGTGTCAATCGCGGCTCTACGCCAGCCAGGAGTGGGAGCTGGCGCCGTATCTGTGCCAGCCCGTGCTCGCATGCCATCACCTCTTTGCCTCGCCCAAGAAGCACTACGGCGGCCTCGACCGGCGGCGCGGCGGCGCGGATGCCGAGGATGACGGCACCGCGCCGATGCCCTTTTCCGGCCCGCGCGGAGACTACCAGGCGCGCGAAGCCGAGAAGCAGAACCGGGCGCAGCTGCAGGCGCTGCAGGCGCAGCTCAGCCCGTCGCTGATGCGCGTCTTCCGCAGCCCGGAGGACATGGCGGCCGAGTTCCTGCCGTACCTGGTGCGCATGGTGTCGCCCGACGTCAAACCCGTCGTCGTGGGCGGCAGCCAGGGGTCTACGGCGAGCGTGCGCAAGGAGAGCGAGCGCGCCCTCGTCAAGCGGGCGGCCGACGTCCTGGCCGAGGTGGGCATCGCCCTGCAAAGGGGCAAGATTGAGACCGAGGGCGCCGTCTCCAGCCAAGGTCCGCAATACGTGTACCGCATGGATCCGTAAGTTAGCCCCAGCGCCTTCACCCCGTCTATCCCCCGATATCCATGACATCCCCTGCTGACCACGGGCGCCGCCATCACACAGGGACCTCGACGCCCTCGCGGCCTTTGAAACCGGTGCCTCGCTCATGCTCTCCTCGCAGGCACCCACGCGCTACGCCGTGCGCCAGGTCCTGGACCAGGAGCTCCAGCGCACGCTGGCCATGCGCGAGACGACGGCGCGGCAGGCCCGCTTCCAGGCAGGCGGCTCGTCGGACCCGGCTGCGCCCGCGACACCCGCACCGGCGGCAGGTACTCGCAAGCTCGGCGCCAAGGGCGGGCCGACCGCCGGTTCATCCGCCGCCGCGGCTGTCAAGAGGGACTTTTTCGGGCGCATCATCGAGACGCGCCCCCCGGCCGGCAGCCAGGACGCAGCCTCTTCTTCTTCCGCCGCCGCCGCGGCGTGCAAGCCCGAGCAGCGCAAGGTCTGGATCACGTTCCACGAAGGGCTCAACAACGCCGTGCGGAAGCCGATTTCCATAGACGAGTTTATGCGCGTGCTGTAAGGGTGCGAGAGTCTGCGCGTCGGCGCTTTGGATGGGGGACCGGCGCGATGATGATGAATGATGATGCTGTGGATTTGGGTTTGTTGCATGGTACTAGTATAAGCTGAGCGGGCGCCCTGTTTACATGCCTCGATATAGATTCACAAAACGGTAGGCACCTAGCGATGCGTAGGATTTCATGAATGCAATGGGGAGCGTGCTTTGAGTTTCGTCATTGTTTATATCATGCATCGCTCATGAGTATCTAGCCAACAGAGCAAACAGGAGCCATTGGTCTCTACATGTTATCCGATTTCAGCCAAGCAAGATTCCTTTGTGACCCGTCGACACGGCTGCCAACGCCCTCTCTTACAGCTTTGCCTTTGCGGCGGGCCGCTGCGGCGGGACGACGAGCGGGTCGTAGACGGTGGCCGAGAGGGCATCGAGCGGCGTCGGGTTCGTGTGGACGGCGAGCCCCCTGGCGTCGACGAGCCCAGGGTGCAGGTCGCGCACGCTGGCGCAGCCGACGAGGCGCATGTTCATTTCCATCTCGTCCTTGAGCAGCTGCATGGCGCGCTCGACGCCGGGCTGGCCGTAGGCGCTCGCGCAGCGCCGGCACGGCCTCGGCGAGCACCTCGATGCCGGAGCGCGCGAAGTCGAGCTGTCGGCCGCCGTGGTTGGACAGGACGACGCCCTGGACGCCGACCTCGGCGGCGCGGACCACGTCCTCGACGCGCTGCACGCCCTTGAGGACAATGGGCATGTTCGTGATGCTCTGGAACCATGGGATGTCACGCCAGCTCAGTGACGGGTCGATGAAGCTCGAGATGGCGCGCGCCGCGCCCTGGCTCTTGTCCGTCTCGTGGCCGGCCTGCACGTCGCTACCGGGATCGGTAAACTTGCTGCGCATGTCCTTCTCGCGGCGGCCCAGCTGCGGTGCGTCGACGGTGATGAAGAGGCCGCGGCAGCCGCGGCGCTCGGCGTGCTGCACTATGCGCTTGGTGATGTCGCGGTCCTTGTTGACATAGAGCTGCAGCCACTGCACCTGGTCGCCCTGCCGGGCGTCGACGATTTCGTCAAACGAGCACGACGCCAGCGTCGGAATCATTTGGATCACGCCATGCGTCCGGGCCGCCCGCGTAAGTACCACCTCGCCCTCGGGGTGGCCCAGCTTGCCGAGGGCCGTTGCCGTCACGTAAAAGGGCACGTCGCACTTTGTACCGAGCATCGTGGTGGAGAGGTCAATCTTTTCAACGTCGACGAGTACCTGCGGGCGGAACCAGATGCGGTGCAGGGCGGCGTGATTCTCGCGCATGGTCTAACGGCGGCAGTCAGCTCTCGATCCTCCTTCGAAAGGTACGGGGGAGGGACTGGCAAAGAAGAGGGCAACGGACAATTTCATCATCGGCGGCACTCGAGTAGTACGCCCAAGCGGTTCGCTTCATGACCCTTCTTGCGACGGCCTCAAAGTCAAAGAGGTTATAGCACTGCTCGAGCAGTGGCCGTTGGGCGATGCGCTCCTGACGCGCCTCCTCATCTGGGTCGTCGTCTTTGGCCTCGGCGGCGACGGTGTCCATGTCGACGGGCCCCAGGTGCTTGGAGCTGTGCAGGTACTTGTCGAGCGTGTCTGGAGGATGTATGGGATCAAATTCATCGGTTGCATCTTTGCCCTGGAGATGCGCATCGCGTTAGAGAGGAGTCGGGGTATCGCGCCGATGTGCTTGCGACGTACAGCGTATTTCAAGATGATTTTCTGTCCACCGGGGTGTTCTACCACCAACGCGAATCAGCAAGACCGAACGCGAGCCAAGTACCATGGAGATGTCCTGTATCTACCTGGCAGAAAGTCGGTGACATCGTATGCTTTGCCCTGTGGCGAGGAACGTGGTCAGCGGTGTGTCCGGCTCGCGGTGGTCGCATCTGGTTCCCTCGTACGTGGATAATGACCCAGCACGACTTGGCGTCATCGTGTTCAGCCACCTGATCGCCCGTGAGAGGCATGATGGCAAGCGTATGCGCTGCCTCAAAAGACGACGCCCGGCTGGAGTATGAGGCTCACTCGAGGCGGCGACGGCGGCGAGTCCAAAGTGAGCCGAGGTTCAATGGTTTAGCTGGGGTCCGGACCCGCCCCCGCGCTGTCACTGTATTTTGTATGTATTGCACTCGAGCCGATTGGCTGCGTTCGTCTATGGGACATAAATGCCGTGGTCGGATTCGCGTTGATGGAGTTGCTGCAGTGTTTCAAGAAGCGTTGCCTGTTAATATCGGAAATCAAATCGGGAATGAAGACGGCTTTACGGCAGTTGCCCCTCGAGGCAATCCGGCTATAACACGCCGTGCACCGGTCGAATGTACGTACCTACGGGCACTGGGTCAAACGCGAGCCGATCTCCTAGATCCATGCGGGGGTCGACAAGTGGGCCCGTTCCCATTCGTCACTTTGAGTCGAGCTAAAGTCAATCAAGACGCCCTCTCGATGCTTGCTCCGGCTAGCGGATGCCGACATAATTCGTACATTACTGTACCGTTTTCTCTCCAAGATGCATCCATCCATCCATCACGCGCTTTTCGATTGACTTTTGAATCTGCAACATCGCTTGCGAGACGCCGTCAATGCTACCTTATCCATTCTCACAATCGCATCAGCCTCTATCCTCCACGCTCACAGCCAGCCTTTCTGTCGTCTCCAGCAGTCACCGTTCATCACTTCCACGCACTCAGCCCTGCCCAAGGATCGTTGGCCTGCTGGGCTTTCCCCGACCCAGATTGATTGCCTTGGGGGAGCTCGTAGCCATGATTGCCGTAGTGAATCGTCTGTTGCGGCCCCAGCGGCGGCGGTCCCGGCGGAGGCGGCGGCGGCACGAAACCCGCCGGCACAAACCCTGCTTGTCCGTGCTGCGGGGCCGGTGAGGATCCGTATCCTGCGTACATTTGCGCTGCTTGAGAGGTTTGCCCAAACGATGTCTGGTTCGGGGTTGGCGATGCCGGTCCTCGCATCGCTCCTAGCCCAAACGACGTTTGATTCGGAGGCGGTGACGCGGGCCCCCGCATCGCCGTCATGCCGAATGATGTCTGATTGGGCGGAGGTGAGGTCGGCCCCGGCGTCGGTCCGTACTGGCTCGGGTTATATGCCGGCTGCGCATAAGCGTTGGTTGATGGTGCCGGGCTGGAATAGCCGCCAAATCCCTGCTGCTGTTGGTGCGCCGTCTGCTGCGACTGCTGCTGCTGCTGAAGATGTTGGTGCTGTTGCATGTGAACCGCATTTGGTGGCGGAGACGTTGGCACCTGATAGTGGCCCTGGAAGCTCGCCTGCGGGTAACGAGCCGGTCCTTGGCCGGGCTGGAAGAGCGGCGCCGGCGTGGGTCTTCCCGTCGACGCCCGAGGCGGCGACTTTGCCGGCTCCATCGACATGCGCTCCATCAGTCCCCGGAGTCGCTCCCGCTCCAGCTCCGCCTGGCTGCTTTTGCTCGCCGACCGGTCCTGCTCAATCTGGTTGAGCAGCTGCGCTCCTTCCGACCTGCGGTTGTTGACAAACGTCTCGACGTTCTTCTCCAGGCTTTGTACCGTCTCCTTCATCTCCGTGTACCAGTTCTTGGCACTCTGCAGGCCCGCCTCGAGATCGAGGAATTCTTGGTAGGCGCGCTTGTACCTGTTGATGACGGACGACCGTTGTCGCTGAATGGCCTCGTACTTGCCCTGCTCCGATCGTACCCTTCTGTCTTGCAGCAGCGCGTTGAATGTCGCCGTCAACTCCTTCATCAACGCCGACTGCTTGTGGTTGGCTTGCAGTAGTCGGTTCTGGTGCGGGCGAAACTTTTCGAGTTCCTGCTCGAACAGCTGCGCCTCGTAATTTGATATCGACTTTTTGTTGAGAATCAAGACTTGGGAAATGTCGTCGTTGTGGACCTGCATCGTCTCATATTAGCCACGGTACGCGTCCTGTCGCCTGACCCATTTCTCACCTTATCCTTGAGATCCTTCAACACTTGATTACGCTCCCTCTTGACCATGTTCAGCTTCTTCAGTATCTCTTCGACCCTGTTAATCTGGTCCGCCACACTCGGCCCGCCCTCTCCAAAATCTGTCTCGAGCAGATTGGGTTCGGTGCCGCCAGCCGGACTCGCCACGCTGCTCCCCCTGCCCCTAATCACGGCAACGGCACTCTGAAAGAGCCGGTCTACCTCGCCGTCTTGCGCCGCACGTCGCATCTCGTTGAAGTCGTCCTCATTCTGACGCAGCTTCGTCGCCAGCTGATTATCGCTCTTCATGGCCTCGTCGAGAGCTTCGCGGTAGTTGCGGATGTCGCCCCGGAGTGTCGTCGTCAGACGAGCGCTGGGTTGCTGGCTCCACTCGTTCTCGTACTTGGATCGCATCTTTTCGCACACGCTCTCCTCCATGTCGAGTTGCTTGGAACACTTATCCAGCGTCGAGACTATCGAGTCCTTTTCCGTCCTGAGCCAGTCGAAAATGGAGCCCGGATCCTCGTGATCAGCCACATCCACGCACCATTGCCGAAAGTCTTCGTCTGGCAGCACGTCTTGGTCGAAGCCTCCCTTGAGGACCTGCAGCGCTCCCGGCAACCTGAGATAGTCCAGACTGGCAGCCATCTCACCATTGGCCGTGTCCACCCTCTCCGTCTCGGCCCTCACCAGCTTTGCCTTTTCCTCGTCGTAGAGGCTGGCAGACTCAGTCACCGCCATGGGCACAATCTTACCAAAGAGATCGGGCCCGGTAATACGCGAGATGTCTTGACCTGCATATAGTTCGCTGACCGGGATCGGCTTGGCTGCCGGCAATTTCGGGATCGGCGCCAGTCCGGCCTCCGGGGGTACGGTCTGATGGTAGACGAAATCGTTGTCCTTTGCCGCCTCGCGAAGCTTCTCTTGGACATTTGCAAGCTGCCTCTTGGCAAGTTCCTGTAGCACCATGCCCGTTTCCGGACTCATGTTTGCGTTTGCAGGAATTGTCGAGGGGAGGCTCTTCGCCACCTTGTCGGCGTCCCTGGCGAGGCTCTCCGCGACTTGGAATCGCGAAACGGCACATCCATGGTCTCCTGCTTCAGAGTCGGTCAAAGCTTGAAAGTAATGAGCTTTGGAATTGAAGAGGCTTGCTTTGACCTAGACTTGAATCAGCTCATCGCTACTCGCTAGATGATGGCGCGGTCATATTTTGTGCACCAGTCCAAGATGAAACTGCATACCTGAACCATGGACAGCCACACTTTTTCGAATATTGCCCTATTGACGTTGTCCTGGACGCCTTCGACGGCTTGGTTATACAGGTAGCCGGCCTGAGAGGCTAGCTTAGCCAGCAATCCAATCTTTTTTTGGTCGGCCACTTGTTTCTCGAAAAAGACCTCTTGCGCCTGCGCAAGCATAATGTGTATCAGGGTCTTCACCGTCTCTCGGCTCAAGTCAAAGGAGGGCGCATGGAGGAAGTTTTCGTTGATGTACGTGAACATGCCGGCCGAGGCCTGGAACGAGTGGTAGGCAGTCTTGAGGGCACTGTCGTCGGCTCTGTTTTGCAGGGCGCCATGGCAGGACAGGACGGCGGATATGTTGAAAATGATGGAAGCCTTTTCGAACGCGAGCGAGTATTGTGTAGTTGGCTTGTGGGTAAAGGCGTCGAACCTATAGATGGCGATCGAGCACGGTCAGCCGGGGCCACAGACAAATCGCCCTGAATAGACTATTCGACTCACCATGTAAAGGCAATCTTTATGTGCTGCTCATCCACGGGGAAGCGCAGGTCAAGGAGCTCAAGCTGGCCATAGTAGCGGTAGAGCATGTCGCGACCGGGGTTGCTGTCCTTGCCGGCGCCGCGCACATCCTGCCTGAGGCGGTTGAGGGTCGCACACTCCTCGGCATAGCGCTCGGGGTCGTCTCCGTACGTGTCACGGATGTAGGCCTTCAAGGGTGCGATCCAGTCAATCTCGTTGGTGGCCTTGAGCGGCACCGACAGCATCGGGGACTGCGTCATGGTGACTCGTACGACGGCGCGAGCCGTGCGATGTCGTGAGTCGACGAGGGGCTCGAGGGCGTCGGGCGGGAACGAGAAGGGGAGCTGGTCTTGTTTCGAGGAAGACGCCCGAGGCCTATTATGCGGCCAGATGCAGCGGTCTCCCGAGGATCGTCAGAGCGCGGCCAGGGGGTATGTTGCGATGAGCGAAAGCGTGGCGAGGGCGTCAGGACATTGGTCCTCGAGTAACGGGACGTCGAGCAGTCCAGGGGGTAATGGGAAAGGCTCGAGCCTACGCCGTCGTCGTGATATGCTTTCAAGGCCAAAGGCGGTTCGTGGCGAGAAGCGGGGTCCCGGGGCGAAGCAGGAGCAAAAGGGACTCGTCGTGCAGCTCCTTGGTGTCGAGACGTGACGGCAGTTACTCGGATGAATGCTTTGCGGTGGAGGTCGAAGATGAGGGAGAAGGACTTGCTAGTCGGCGGTTCATGTGACGGACGAAGCAGGGCTCGACGACTTGCCGCCGGCCGAGAGTGATGTCGGCGCCCACGCTCGAGGGTCAAGCTCGTCGGGTTGGTGGGAACGACCAGGGGGGGTTGAGTGGTGCGGGTGGTGCGGGTGGGCCAACGGATCAGCTTCCATGTTGCGCAGCGGAAAGGGCCGCCTGCCCATTCGTTGGCCTTGGCGCACAGGCGGCACACGACCAGGTACCTACAGTGAACCGTTGGTTGGGTCTCGTCACTGCGGACGCCATCTCAAGACAGGCAGTCGTTTTTCCCTTGTTCTCAATCCTGCGCTTACCAGGCAAATTTGTTACTGTGACCAAGAGAAAACAGCTTGACCTGCAAAGTACTTTCGCATCTCCAGTGTCTGGCCGGTGTCGTCGTTGTACATGTATCTCGTGCCCCGCCCAGAGATGCTGCGCGAGTGCTACCCTAGACCACCCAGATTTGCCAACATCTACAATGTCGGAGCCCAATTATCCATCGTTCCATCAGTTTAAACATTGGTTAACTCAATAATCAAATTCATGGATTCGTACCTGCATCCAAGCGGCTTGGATTGCGTCAAATGGCTGTACGTGTGCTGCGCAGCCTAGGCTGACCCGTCTTTTCCAGCTACATCAAAATGTATCCCCGTTATAATTTCACCTCCAAGCAGACTCCTCCAACAGTCTTAATAAACATCTGAACTTTGTGGACATGACGAATCCAAACTCTTCGGCTCAATTTTGAATACACGCTCGTGCACGCTCGAGGCGCATTCCTACGACTCTCCCCGTTTAGCTGCACTCCAACGCGCATCTAAAGCAAACGGCAACTCCGAGGCTATTCGTACTCGCATCTGACTCGCATTCGATAACGTCGAGAGTCGCCGCAAGGCAAGCGCGACCAGACAGACGCGCCGCGTCGATTCCTTGGCGCCCACCTCTGCACTCCTCATTGGTCGTTCGCGAGCCCTTGCGACGCCACGCGGGACGCATCCCTGACTCTCTGCCGCTCCGGTAGCCGCCAGAAAATACTTTATACTTGGTAGATCCGTCCAGAAGCCCATCGCGGCCGCACTGCGATGAATTGTCCGCATTCACGACTCTGCCTACCAACGAATGCCCGTCAGGCTGTGTCATCGCTCAGCATCGTCGCATCCTGTACACGAACGAACAAGCAGTCACGCAGGACATTGGCTCAGGACAAACAAAATCCGTATTCAATCGCAAGTCATAAACCTTTCGTCTAGGTATATTGTCCGACCGGCAGACGCCCCTCGCCCCCATGTCCTCGACCAAATCACGGACTCGCAATCTACGTATACACACTTTCTGTCCAAGAATTGACCTGTAGCCCGCGTTCGGCCATCTCGGCGTCCTGCAAAAACTTCATCGGCATCCGCACCAAGTGTCCTCTAATCTGGTCAAGCTTCGCGCGCGCGTCCTCGGGCGGCATGAACTGATCATAAATGTGCCCGGACTTGACTCCCCTCGGGGGAAGGTATCGATCATAGTCTTCAAACGTTTTGACTGCACCCTTTGTTAGCAAACGTCCCGGATCGGAGTTTAGCCGAGAGACTTACTGTGGTCATCCGGGTCAGCGTGAAACAGGTGCCTGAACAAGGTGGTATTCTTATCCGCCTGCCCAAGCCATGTATCCCAGAGCTCGTCGCTCATAGGGTCCTCGACAAACTTGTAGCTTTCGTCGTCGTAAATGTTGTTTTCCGGATTCACCGAGGGCGGTTGTGCATTAATGTCGTCCTTGGCGTCGAGGTCTTGCGGCGGTAACAGACCCATGTGCTCGCGCCAGAGATATCGGCGAAGCGTAGCTGCGTGGTAACCGACCTCGAAAGGTTGCCCGTCCATCATGCTTGGTATCCTCTTGGTGTCTTCCATGACGATACTGAGCTCGCTATCATGGTCTCCCAGCTGGCTTCGATCGTTGAGGTTGCTCGATCCGCAAATGACGACGCGGTCATCTGCAATGAGCAGCTTGGCGTGGACATATAGTTCCTCTTGAATCCAGTTTTTGATCTCAGACTCGGGGTCATCGTGGCTATCCCAGGGCTCATCTTGAAGGGAGCCCTGGCCGGCCATGGCATGGTGGGCCACCGTCGAGGTGGAAATCACATCCTCCTGGGGCTTGGCCTCTTCAAAGATTTGCCTCGCCTTCATGGCTGTCTGCGACGGGTTGTCCTCTGAGGCTTCCGTGCTCTTATGCTTCCGCGGGTGATGGAACCTGTGGTCGTCCTCGGAACTGCTGTCCTCGTGTCCGTGAACGCCCTCAGCCATGATTTCCTCGGCCTCTGCTCGCTGAACCTGTTGGTAGCTGATGCCCGACTTCTTCTCCGCCTCGCAGACGGCATGGGTCTTGTTGAGCCTATCATATGACCGGAGGTTGAAGAAGAAGATGTGCTGAGTCGGATCGACCCCTTGGGCCTTGACTTGCTCGAAGATCGAATGCTCGCCGCGGCAAATAGACTTGTACTGATAGTCCATGATGGCGCGAGTGCCGGACGCGGCGTTGTCTCGCAAATCCCCGGCGAAACCCGGAATTGCAGGGATAATAACAATGACGCGAAACTTGCGGCCCTCCTTGCCGGCTCTGACGACGGCATCGACAATGGCCCTGCCAATGGTGTTGTGAACGGGGCTCTGTTGATCTCCGGTAGCGGTGATGAAGAACTGATTTTCGATGTAGACGTAGTGCTGTGCGTTGCGAATGACCTCGCTATAGGCGTTTTGAATGGAATGGTCCTTGAGGATGCCACTCGACCAGTCGGCGCTAGATCTAATGACTTGCGCGTGGACGGTACCGCGGTTCTCGAGGTTCTTGGTGCTCAGCGGCGACAGCGGATGCTTCACATATTCTCCGACGGGGTGCTTCGGACGCTGAACACCGACCAGATCCTCGTCTTCACCCTCACGACCTTCGAGGACGATCCAGTCATATCGCTCATCGCGCTTGTACTTGTCTCTCTTGACAAAGTTCCACCGGAGGACGAAATGCTCAGCAATGTCATAGACACAAGGCCCGATGACGGCCATGCCGACGTCGTGCCAGGGCATGCGACCGTACTCCGCCTTGCTGAGCTCGTTTTGTTGCCAATCCTGAACCTTCTTAAAGTCCATGATTCGATTGTTGTTGAAATCTTGCCCAGGCCAAATCTCTTCCGAGACGCCCTCGGGGTGTACGTCGGACAAGGGATGCTGTCGCGCGTCCCACCGGCCAAAGCATAGATCGAGACCGCCGATGAAGGCCATTGCATAGTCGATGACGATGAACTTCTCGTGGTGCGCCCAGTACATGGTCATGTCGGCGGCGTTTTCGAAGACGTTGTGGTCTGGGTGACGGATGACGCGAATGTTGCCATGGCCGGGAGAACCCTCGGGGCAGAGGGCCTGAAGAGCATGTTTGGTATGCTGAGAATTGCACGTCAGGGCGGCCTCAACTTCCTTGTACACGACAACGTAGATCTTGACGCCAGCCTCGGCTCTTCGCTTCAGAATCTGATCCAGTCGATATTCTTGCCTGTGGTAAGGCGGTCGTCGTAGGAACAGTTCCGGGGAAATCCACCAATCGGCAAGGTAAATGGACTCTTGCGCCTGCTCAAGCGCAACAGAGACGGCCCAGAAGTAGTCGCAGCCGTCGACGTACCACTTGATGAGGTTGCCGTCTCGCTCGGGAAAATAGGACTCGAATCGATGCGACTGACAGATTGCGGTTCTCTTTTCGTCGCAGCGCTGCTCGTGTTCTTCGTCGTGACGGTGGTCCCTGTTGAACTGCGGGTTTCAATTGATTAGACCAAGACGGGGAAAAGCAATCGAATGCAAAGAGATGAACCTACCAAATTGCCTAGTTTCCCAATTTGATGCCTACAGACGCACGAGACGTTAGCTCCGACGCACAGCGCAGGATACACGAGACGATGAACCGACTTTTTGTGGATGAGCTGGACCTTGGCGTCGTGAAGCTTGGTATCGTGGAGCTTATCCTTGAGGTCGCTCATGAGGCCGTGGAAGCCTCCGTGGCTGCTGCCCTCCTTGTGATCGGACATGGTGGGACGGGGTCGCGGCTCTGCGGCAGGGTCGTGTACTGTACAATATGACGTGAGGTTGCAAGGGGAGGTGAGGTGGTGATGTGAGGGGCCGCAAGGGGAAGGGGTTCGGACGATCGCAGCAATTAGCGAGGTTGCTTGACAGTTGATTAGGGCACAGCGACGGCTAGGGGGCTTGTAGTATAATTATGTACGGGCAATCCGAGGAACCGTCTCGTCTAGGTACGCGCACTCGCTGGGGCGGGATACTGTAGGACTTGGCGATGCGAGCGAGCAGCGCGAGGAGGCAGAAAGCATGGAAGAATGGGCAGGGCACCCATGCGGTTAAACAGGGTCCATGATAATACGGGGCTGGCCCCTGGCAAGCCGGCTTGGGCAGTGCGTATGCCGGCCTAGGGGCCCGTTTTGTCGCACAGAACGGCCTAGCGACAGCACCGAGTAGCGAGGGCGGCGCTTCCGAGTCAGTACCTACGTAGTCAGTCAGAGACTCGGGCTGTTGGTTGTTGGCGCGGCGCAACGGTTGGGCTGGTGGAGAGGGAGGGGGTTGGTTTACAGCGCCTCAGCCTGTACTGACTAGGTAGGTAGGTACAGACCTACCTAAGGTACTCCCTAGTAGGAGAGGCTCGGTCGGACATTGCGCAAGGCTGGCAGCCGAGAGAAATTGTCGAGGCTCAGAGGCTGCAGCCCGAGCTGTTCCAATCGGCCAGCCATTTCCTCCGGCAAGATGCTTGGGGGGTGACGCACCCGGGTTTTGAGCCGTCGTCGTAAGTTGCGGCGCACATGACGGGTGTCTTGCATTTTTTGGGGGGGGGGGGGGGGGCTCCTGAATGATGCAGCAATGCTTCCGACTTGGTAAAGCAAGACACATCGTGTGCGACGTGTCAGCGGGGGGTGACGGCGGCGATTGAGAGATGGAGGGGAAGGAGGGGCATTTGGTGACGTCATTGCTCGGTTGCCGCCAACCGACCTCCTCAACTTGCTCGTCAGGCAGTCAGGGAAATGGCAACCCGTGTCACACTTGCCAATTGCAATGACATGCAGATTTTGCTCCATCAAGTGACTTGACAGGATACGCGGCCGGTCGTCGTCGTGTCGTGTATGTCGGGGGTTGGATGAATCGCTTACGAGTTTTGTCGACTCGACTCGAGATGTTTCGATGCAAGTCAAAGGAGCATGGATGGACAGCCATACAGTATAGATGGCTGGTGACGTCGAGGTCGCGGACATTACAATGTAACGGGAGACTCAATCGCTAGGGCTGAATGGATCCGGAGAATGACCGTGTTCTTCAATGGCCGCACATCATCGGTATGCCCTTGTCCAACATACCCCAGAAGAACAAGCCTGTGCTTCAAATTATCGAGCAATGTGATTCGAATTTGTCCTAGGCATTTCCAGCATTGGGCTCACCGTCATCGTAGCCGAGAGTTGACGCTCGAACCTGAGCACAAAAAAGGCGGTTGTGTCTCTCATGATGATAGAACGAGCAGACGGAGGGTTGTAGGAGAATTGTCGATGACGGCAAAAAGAATGACCGAGGCAGGGGTCGAACCTGCAGCCTCCTGATGACCGATGAATCGTAGTCAGACGCGCTGCCATTACGCCACACGGCCGAACCCATTTAATGGGGCTGATTGATGATGGACTGGCTCCTTAATGTACAATAAGAACTGTTGAAAGGTGGATCTTTTTTCTGCATGTGGTTTTGAGGACAGTTAACACTGGAAGAGGATAGGGAAACATGGCAAACTTGATCCGCGTTTTGATGACCATCTAGAGTTCTTTTCTTGCAATCATCAGATATTTGATCGAGTCTGAACAATACTGTGGCGGCCTCGAATGCCTTTTCTCCAAGCAAGTCTAGATCAAGAGACGCTTGACCACGTTTGTCTCGCCCTTGTCCTTTGTCTCTGAGGACCCCTTTTGCCCCGCACCTGTCCCGCACCGCGCCCCTCGGCGGTACGGTACCTACCCCTCCATGCATCGGCCGGACAGCGCATCAGCCATCTCCGCCTGCAATCCAAGCTCCCTCAAGGTTAGCTCGACCTCCATCACCCATCGAGACGTGGCCCTGACCGCTGATTTGCACATTACCCTACAGTACTCCCACGCGAGCAAGCACACCTCCCCGCCCCCCTCGACTTTAAATCCGCTCCTCCGCCGCCTCGATAACAAACGCGGGCCTCTCCAGCTCCGGCCGACAGAAGCAGCCACGACTCACGACACCGTATAACCACCCATCATGTCCGCTCCCGTCATCCCTCCCGGCGGCACCATTGTGCAGACCTTTAAGCGCTCCTTTGTCGACGTCCCCATTGATGCCGACAAGGGCAATGCCATTGCCACCACCGAGTTTCTCGAGGCCGCCGAGTCGCTGACGACCATCTTCGGTTAGTAGATGCTGGCCCTGTTTGCCGTTGTCGACTCGCCAAGCTCACCGTATGCCTAGATTCTCTCGGTTCCGTTGCCTTTTCTCCCGTCAAGTCGGACTTGCTGGGCAACGTCAAGGTTCGAAGTGACCTCATTCCTATATCGAATCCTTCTGTAGTCATGCTAACTCGGAGTTGCACATTAGAAAGTCCGTGATCGCCAGCTAGCTGCTCCGGCCGAATCCGAAAATGTCCAGGATCTTTGCCGAAATGAGCTCAAGACCAAGAAGCACACTGCTACCGAGGGTCTCCTGTGGCTGGTCCGGTACGATATCCGATTGCTCCCCCGGCTTAATCCGCCCGTCCTCCAATAACCCCCTTCGACGGCCTCTCGTACGTAATCTGCACTGACACGTCCTCATCTGGCAGCGGTCTCGAGTTCACCTGCATCGCCCTGAGCCAGAACATTGCCAAGTCTTCTGAAGAGCTCGCCGACTCGTTCCGCGGTGCTTACGGCCAGACCCTCAAGCCTCACCATAGCTTCATCGTCAAGCCCATCTTCAGCGCCGCCATGAGCGCCTGCCCCTACCGCAAAGACTTTTACTCCAAGCTCGGCTCCGACGACACCAAGGTGCAGGAGGATCTCCGTGTATACCTCGCCGCCCTTGACAAGATTGTCGGCATCCTCAAGGGCTTCCTTGACAGCAAGGATGCCAAGTGGTGAGCAAGGCGGAAGAGACAGCTCATATAATATATGTGAGGAACAATATGTCTACAATCAACTTGCATATAGTTGTCCGATGGTAAAAGTCTAACTATCAAAGAATATGGACGCCTTGACGAATATCCCACGCGTCTCCGCCTCGAATTTTCAGATGTTGACTGTTGAGGCAGACTATCAAGCCTCATGACGTAGACAGGTTAGGATGTGCATGTCGGCGATTACTCTTGAGAAGACGAGACTAGGGTGTTTGACATTGTTTGACAAAATTGCGCTTGTAGATACTCGATAATGATAGCCATTACGCCCAACTAACCTCTTCAACTCGACTGCCTTGACTGCCTCGACCCCTCGGAAGGAATGAATCCCACGCTAAGAGGGACAAGCACGGGGAAAACAGACCTACCGTTCGCGTTTGGTAGTATCTTTGTCCTAAAGACCTGTAGCGTTGATAGTTGCCTCTTCGTGCGGCTTCTCCGTTGCCGGGGCTCATGGGAACTTCATTGTCACGGGCTCCAGGGAAACTGCCAAGGGGACGGGCGTACTGCGGCGCTGATTGTACACTGACCATGAGACTCTCGTCTCGATATGTTCCTACAAGGGCCAGTTGATCATTGCCGCTGCCATCTTGATTATCTTCGTCTTGTCTTTTCAACCCTCTCTTGTCGTGAGGCATGGGTGCTCGATGTCTCGGGACGACCCTCTCTGTTTCCCTGCCGCGACGTCGGTAATGGTTGTGCCAAAACACGTTTGGATCTCGTCCTGTGCGACAGTGGTCTCGCTGTCGCTAGAAATCTCGTCGCCGTCTTTCTCCTCTTTATCCCGAGAACTAGGGCAAACGAGTATTGTTGGTGATTTGCTTGGAACCCTGACTTTCCGGGGGCGTCAAGGATGAAGAAAGAGAACAGAAAACAGGTCAGGGGAGAAAAGCTTTGCCTGTTTTATAAGGGTTATGAGTTGGGGTTAAATGCTGTTCATCGCGCTGTTCGCATTCATGTTCCCAGGGAAACACTGTACAGATTCTGTTGCCGCGTTACTCATGACGGCCGTTGAAAACAGGGAAAGGAAATGCGTGAGGTGAGTCTGCGGCAGACACCGGCTCAGCCAGTCGAGTAGGTCGGCGAATAAACCTTTACTTTCTGCAGCAAACCCTCCGAGTTCACACGTCTAGCCACTTCAACATTGAATCGACTCAAGAGAACAAGTGATCGACGTCGTTGAACTCTCTGAAAAGTAGAAGCCGGTCCAGCATGTCCATCAATTTTTGCAACAGGAGACGCCTTTGTGTTGCCGACACTTGAAATACTTGTGAACGCCTGTGATGGATTCGTTCAGTCCAGGTCTTACTACGTGGAGGCTGGGGCAGAGCCTGCAGAAGCTGGTAAAGATGTCGACTCAGCTCCCAAGGATGGTGCCGCCGAGAACGCCATCTCGCTGGGAGACTTTCTCAAGTGGAATCCCAATGGTTCGGCTATGGGTACACAAGTCGGGGCACATGCCGCAGTCTATGGACCGAGGGATGGAAATCCAAGTCTCTGAACTTGCGGTGCACAAAGAAGGAGGATGACTGCATGAGCTTGGGCTCATGCACATTCGACGCTGAACCTCAGAACAACGTGTGTTAGTCCGTCGCCTTCTAGACTATACCCACGCGGTAGAAGATTTCTGCATACAAGCACAGTATAACGCACGTATTGAGATGCTTTCGTGACGGGATCCGATTGACCATCTGTCTCGGGGGATATATATGTAGGCATGTGACCTGTGTTGGCCGTATTGTTGGAAGAGAGGGTCAAGCTTGGCTCGATGCTGTGCGATGAGAACAAATATGTTAAACGAGGGCAGCCAGACCTCGACTGGTGGATTTGAAGATAGAGAGTCAACAGCCATCACACGTATTTGTCACTGACAGAATAAGAGATAGCAAAACCGGGATAGCAATCATCTGTTCCCTAGAAATACGAGTGTTTGTAGCTTTTCGCCCTAGGCATCCCGGCCGTGACGAGCCTGCCTTATCGGCGCATTATAAATAGTCGGGAGATGCAGTAAACATGATACCGTCACTGACCTGCAGAAAAACAAAAGGGTGCTGCCCCATCAGAATAAACGCCCGCCGTGGGTAAAGCGTCGCGAGAAAACAGATGACCCTAGATCCATCCAACACATCTCGACACCGTGTGGAAACTCGCCACGAGCTTCCTACTTTCCAAGCAATAATAGCCAATAAGTTTCGCCAAAGATGTACACGTAATCATGCCTGCCCGCCCGACAAGGTGCGGATAGGAAGCATTCCTCGCTCGCCGAGGCCCTGTTACATGCTCTCCAACTCGCGATCGATTTGACGGTCCATGAAGGTGCGCCGCTCGCCCACAAGCTCTGTCTGGAGACGCTGCTCAACAAGAGCGCGCACTTGTTTCTTTGTCACAGTGTCCAGGTCGACTTCGCGGAGAACCGATTGTATGGCCTCGACAATGGCCTTGTCGTCGGCGCCGACATGGCCGCGTTGGAAGTCGAACGAAGTAGTCGACTGCATGGCGTCGGGACCCAGAGTCGATCGGTGACCACCCGCGAAGCCGATGGCTGAAGAGGCGCGGTTCGTAGGAACACCTGCAGGGGGCGACAGGTTGGCTGTGCTGCGCGAGGCCATCATGCTCGGGTGGGTAGCGGGGAAATCCTGGTAAGGCGACTGACTCCTTTGAACGTCATGCAAGGCGGTGCCCATCGACATCATTGACTGCCGATGCATCGAGGCCGATGCGTCTTGGTACGGCAGGTTCACGGTCGGCACACGGCCAACTTGACCGTAGCCTGGCGACTGCGGAGGCATGAAGGTATTGCGACCCCCCATTCCGGCGAGTACAGAACCCTGTGGCGCAGCCGAGTAGACGGACTTGATCTCGTCCATCTCGTACTGGTCGCCATAGCCATAATCCTGCTTCTCTTGATAACCGCCGCGGCGTCCGGGCAAGTTGTTCACAACGGCGTAGTCGTCCCATCGCTGAAGGGGGATCGATCGCGGGTCAAAGCCTTCGCTTTCGACAGCGACGACTTTCTTGTCACCCTTTTCACCAATGACAACACGAGTGTTTCCCCAAGTGAAGTCATCCTGCTTCCAGAACGAGTAGATGGGCAGCACGAACGAGTAGATTGGGAAAGCGAGAATGTAGATAATCATCCAGCCAATGTGCTGCCACTGTCGCTTGAGGATGAATACCAGTGCCTGCAGACCGTAGACGGCTGCCAACATGATGATGGAAATCAATGGGAACTGTCCAGTGTGCGAAGCGACGCGGTAAATGAGGTAGCCGAGATAGACACACGTTGCTGGAAGGATGATTGTGCCAAACAGATCGATGAAGACGACGAAGCGCATGCTGAAGCAGCAGAAGCCACACATTTCCTTGAGACGCATCAGCTCGACCAGATTGTGAATCGTCGAGTTGATCCATCGTCGTCGCTGAGAGACAAGGACACTCCAAGATTCGGGCGCGGCTGTTTTGCACTGCGCATCTGGAACGAACTTGTAGGACATGTAAGGGAAATGTTTCGTCATGAGCGTCGTGAGGTAACGATCCTCTCCAAGAGAAAGCAAGTTCTTTTGGTGAAGAGTGTCGACATCGCAAACGCTGTACTCCTTGATGACGGCGTCCGAGATGATGAGCGGCTTGCCCTTGTCCACCGTGCGCAATCGGTACATGGAGAAACTATAGCCATGTCAGCGTAAGAAACGACAAGCTGTTGAACTTCAGGTACATACCATCCGGGAAGGCAAGTGACACTGCCAAAGAGGGACTCGAAAGCCTTTGCCAAGTGATGTGAGATGAAGTATTCGTACACTTGAATCATTGTCGTCCAGGACTTTTCGTCGTTTTCAAGACTCGTCTCGCCGCAAATGCCAGCAATCTTGGCGTTGTGCGCACAAGCGGACACAAGTCGGTTGAGCGAATCTTCGCTGACGCACGTGTCGGCATCCACCATGAGAAGGTACTCGTAAAGCTCGGGATCGACGCCAATGATGTTGTTGACCTGATGGAACATTTCCAGCTCCAGAGGGCTCATGGGTGCACGGTGATGTACGCGGTTGAGGAAGCTCATGAGTAGAATCTGAGAGTCTCGTTTTCCGCGGTTGCCAGGCTTCGATCGCGTCTGCTCAGATTCCTTGCCGACCTTAACGACTACCAGATATGGAACAACATTGCCTTCGTACTCGTAGAGACCCGAGTAAACTTTGCCATAGTTCAACTGCTCGCTGCCAGGGCCGACAGACTTGAAAGGCAGGGCAGGGGGGTCAACCTTGGGATCAACGCCCAGGATATCAAGCACAATCTTTGGAGTCGGCCGGTCATTGCCCTGACCGACAATGACACCGTCGCAAATAACGCAAATCAATTTCCGCTTGTTGTCGTATTGCAGAGCTGTCAGCGAATCCAGAGCCTTGCGGAGCGAGTCCTCGCCTTCGGTGTAGGCCGGCACTTGGCAGATGACGAACTTGTCCTGCGGCGACGGACGACGTTTCGAGGAGAATCGCAGAGCAGCGACGAACTTGATAAGGACGACGGCACAGACAATGATGGTGAAAGCCAGTAGGATCCAGTTATTGATGGTGCATCTTGGGGTTTCTCGGAAGTCCGTCATACCCTTGTAAAAAGTGTTCTGAATGCACTGCCAGCTGTTGACAATTTTGGCATGTCGGGTTGCGTTGTTGGCTGAACTTTGAATCGCGTCGTCAATCAGGTCCTTGATGTCTTGCCCGGCGTTGGCTTTCCAAAGATCGCTGATTTTGGTGTCGAGAAACATGTACTCAGGCCGATTTGGCTGGGCATCCTGTGTGTGGAAGTAGTTGGTTAAATCATAGATCCGATCGCCGTATCTCGCCCAAGGCCGCTGCTCGTTATTGCCTGCCGATTCGACGAGACTTGTGCTGAATACGAGATCGCCGTGATAGTACTCCTTGATTCTGGGCGTGAACTTGCCGTAGTACCAGTTTGGATCGTACAGGGCGCTTTGTATGTACAACGAAGCCTTTCCAGACTTGTGAAGGGCAGGAGAATTCATCGCCTCCGTGTTGTTTGGCATTAAAGTTGTCTCATCTTTGATGCCCAGGCCCTTGCAGGACTGAGATAGGGGAATGGGAAAGTAGTCGTCCATGTCGAGGCCCGCCAGAGGTTGCATATAATCCGGGGTTGTCTTTATGTCAATATCACTGTGCTGAATCTTCCAAAACTTCGACAAGTCGTAAACCTTTCCGTGGATGCTGACCCAAAAATCGTCCTTGCCCGTATGATAGCCGACTTCTTGCGAACTCCATGCCTTGTCGAAGTTGGGACACAAAAGCCTTCCGAAAGCAACAATCCAAAAAATGATGATGGCGTTGATGAGAAGGATGATGAAGCAGAGGACGAGCTTCTCACGCCAGGCCATACGAACGTCTGGCCGGCTCATGCGACCAATGAAGCGAAGCAAAGGCGAAGGAATCCAGAAGGTGAGGGCCCAGACGATGCCAGCCCAAACGCGACGACCAAAGGTCACTTGCTTGGTCTGAATCTGCTTTCCCTTGGCAAGTTCGGGATCCATCGTGCCAGTAAACTCGCCAGCTTCGCTATAGTAGACGTCGCCCTTGTAGGTGTCGCCCTTGTTACCGAGGCCGTAGTCCCCGTTGCTCACGTTTCGCATTCCACTCGGTGCAATGGATGGTGCTGCGTGAGGATTGGGGTTCAGCGTCACCTGGCTGACGTTACCCTGGCTAAAGTTCCGGGTGTGCAACAGTCGATCATTACTTCCGTTCATGTTGGGATCTAGACCTGCGTTAGGGAAGTATCCGGTCCCCGAAGCAGAGTAGCCGGTGTCGAAGCCGGATCCAAATGGGTTGCTCTGGTTGGCGTGCGTGGTCGGAACACCGTTCCCTGGCTTGAGATCGAGCATACTTTCGGCCTCCCACCAGGCCCCTTCCCTCATCCACACGCGCTCTTTGCCGACAAAGACCTCGCCGTTGCTCCAACCCCTCTCGAGCATCCAAGTCTCGATGCCGTCCTTGCCATCTCTGCACCCAAGCGCAGAATAGCGTTGGACGAACTCCTCGACATCAAAGTCGGCGGTAAAGTCGAGGCACCTGTTGCGGCGGTTGGCCCACTCGGGGAGCCTCCAAGAGCGAAGCTGACGGGAAACTGTGCCGGCGGACCAGGCCGATGTGATGGAAGGGAGGGCAGCAAGCTGCGCGGGAGAGTCGTCGGTCGGATGTAAGCACAAATGATACCATAAGCGGTTGGAGGCGAGCACAGCAGGTAAATCGAGCCTGCCGGCGCGACCAAGATTGATGCCCTCGCCTTGAATGGGGAAAAGAAGCCTCTTCAAAAAGCCGCCCTCTTCTGCTGCGTAGGCAATCTTTTCAAGGACCAGCTCGCGCTTTTCCAGCTCGTACTGCCGTTCTCTGCCCTCCGGTCCAGTCATGATGCCCAGATCAGGGGCAACCTCAGACACGGCCTGCTCCATTTCACGAAGAACAGACGACCCAGAGGGCGACGCCTGAACGCCATCCGCAATCATCTCCGCGTTGATTCCCTGGCCATCATCAAAGATGGAGCGCATTGAAAGAGCTTTGGCGAGAGTTGTGTGGGGGACTTCAATGACAGTCAAGGAAACGCTGTCCCCCGAGTCGCCGGCAGAGGTGGGAGTTCTGATTCCGCGCCCGTCAAGAGACTCGTCTCCAGACTTGATGCGCTCCATCTGCGCGGTGACGGCCTCGTTAGCCTTGGATATGACCCAGTCGACGAGTGCCTCGTATAGCCCCCCAACAAAGGTCCACCGATCCTCGGTGCTGCATTGATTCGTGAGTATCTCGGGTTCTATGCCCAAGAGACCGCTCACGTCTTCGCATATTTCCGCCAAAGCATCAGACTCGACGCTGTAGTCAAGAGTGTTGCCGAGCTTGAGCAGACCGGCGAGGGTGGAGATGAAGTTTCGATGAGCCGAACCCTTGATGCCAATATTCTTGAGGGCTTGTCGAAAGTCGTCGGCCGAAGCGGCATCGTCGGCTGTGGGGAGGTACGGCGGCGGATTGTATGTTCCGGAGCGGGCCAACAGGGCGTACGTGGACGGGCTGCGAAGACCGAGAAACTCTCGTTCAGCAGGCGTTGAGGCAGACGTCAGGAGATAGTAAAAGACGTCAAAGGCTCGGTACCCGGCCTCGGAGGGGATCTTGAGCAGGCCATTGACGGTGTCAATGCCACCTTGGGACAAGGCGATGGAGGCTCCGGTAAGATGGCCGGCGAGATTCAGTGTAAACGTGACACCGAGGGCGCTCTGCCTTGGAGTAGAGGGATTATACGGTGTAATGCATCGGACAAAGGGCTGAATTGCATCCAAGGCCTGGAGAAGAGTTGACGGCACAGGGAACGGGAGGTTGGAGATGAAGGGGGCCAACAGGGATGGGGTTGATTGGTGGAGCGAGCTGCGACGGCAAATGTTAGTGAAGCTTAACGATGCGTGGACAAGAACGGGACGCACCCCAAAACAATACAACCGTCCTCGGCACGTCGGCGAGTATGCTCCCATGCTCTTGTAGCCAGCGCAGCATCGACAGTCGGACCGCCTCGTGAGGCAGTGAGCCATGTATTGACGACAAGACTCGTGCTAGCATCCAGCTGATGGGACTGAGAAGCGAGATAGATGTTGTGGATGGCGTTCAGGAGTGTGGTCGTCGAGACTTGGGCAGTCTGAGGTCCGCCGGCTCGAGAGCTGCCCGGCGAGTCGGACACGGCCGAGAACATGGACATTCGGTTCGCCATGGTGACGAAAGGGGAGGATCAGTGCTGTCCCCGAAGGACAGACACCGGTCGAGCGGGTTAGGCCACGTCAATCGTGATTGTCGTATCTCGCGCGCGAAGCTGAGGTTGAGGATGGGTTGATGGACCCGAGCAAATGTTTGGGATTGAAGAGATGCCCAATATTGCTATTGAACTCGCCTTGGTGCGTCGAATAAGAATAACGAGAGCGAACCCGAAACCTGGGTCTCCTAGGCGTCACTCCAGATGCGAACAGCAGTTGCGGCTCCAGCAACAGGAGAGGGGGGTTTTGGCCCAGTCGAGGAGCGAGCGAGCGAGCGAGCGAATGGATGTTGCGAAAGCGAGCGTAGCAAAGACTGGGCAAAGCCACAACCCGCAGTTGCAAAAAGGGTAAGATACAAACACAGTCAAAAAACAGCGCCCGGGACAGAGAGAATACAATCTCCAAGATTGCTCTCAGGGCCTCGAGGTTGTCTTTGGGGAGAGTGAGCAAGGCGGGTGTGCACCGAGCGTGAGAGGGACGGGTCCGGGGAGTACGGCGGGCGCTTCGGGTCAAGGACGCAGAAACGCTCAGGCATCCGTTTGTTTGTCGGCTTCTTCCACGCCTGTGAAAAACCCGACCGCTGGAAAGCCCCCAACTGTCAGGGGGTGAAGAGGAGGGGGGTCCCACCGGGCTACTCCGTACTGGGTCAGGTCCCGGTCCGGCGCGACGGAAGTCGACTCCAGGTATAGTACATGGATACGTACATTCTCGGCGAGGCACGGTGCGGGCGGGGCTGGTAATGATTGATTGATTTTCAAAACGCCAAACCACCAGCCAGAACCTCCGTCTCTTTGCTCACTCATCATTATCCTTGAAGCCCCCCTCCACTGGATATGAGCGAGTGACCCTCCTCCCCTTAGCACTGGCTCGTATCTAGGAGTGTTGACGTATTGTTTCTATTTGAAAACGTCTTTTCCTGAGCCCACCACGAGGATAGCCTTGGCTCTCGTCTCATCCACTAGGCTGCGGCGACGCGCCATTCGATACCACGCCTCTGATTGCAGTAATCAACACGAGCGAAGCGCCGGCCTGCGAAAGCCAACATGTACTGTAGGTTCGGGAAAAGTGCCTCCACCGCTTGGCAGTCTGGCTTGAGCACCCGTCAGCCGTGCCGTCGGTGACCGTTGGCATGGCGAAACTCGGCGAGGCGCCGCATCAATGCTGCGTTTAACTTGCTATTCCGGGAAAGTTGCCCGCCGTTCCTTGTACCCAAGTAGCCCAACAAGTCTACATGCATACCTACTGTACAGTACATAAGACGTGACAGTGACTGACAGCTCCGTGGTCCCAGCCTGGCGAGCTTGTTTTCAGTGCTTTCTTTTCCACTGGATGAACCGCATGACCGGTGGGCGGTTCTTTTCAGTTCATGACCGTACAGTACATAGATGCCTAGGCACATGATTCCGAGCGTGCATGCTAATGCTGCTGTCCTCGGAAGCGGAATACTCCAGTCGGCATAAGCTCGTAAAAGACGACTCGATGCTTTATGCGCGTACGCGCTTGTTGTGCTGTGCGGCGCGCGACTTCATTTCCAATCGCACCGCATTGCTAGGTAGGTACCTAATCTTTTCTTTTCTTAGCACGCTGGGACCTAGGTACCTACTTCGTACTGGCACCCTCACACCGACAGCAGCTCGAGCGCCGTGAAAAAAAAGTGAGCGCTAGTATTGAGGGCGGAGGCTGAGTGATTGATGCCCGCCCGGCGTGTGCCAGTAATTTGCGAGCCAACGCATCTGAACAAAGCAAGCAACCGTCCTCTATTCGTGCTGTCCCGAACTATACTGTACAGTGCAGGTCGACGGGCTCCTCCGTCGTGCATCCCGACTGTATGCACAGCCTGGCATGGAGCGAGGCGCCCATCAGGGCCTCTTCCGTCTTGTTGTTTGTTTTGGTGCATGGCGGTATCCCAGTCGAGCGAATGACCTGACGTGTTTTTGCCGGGCCATGATTCGGTACGAGGCGCCGCGCCCAGAATGACGTGACGCTACCAGCAGCTCGCATGCAGTGCCTCGCCAGTCACCACCATGTCGTCGGTTGTGCCAGGCGACCTGGCGATGCTCGGCGAATGAGAGGGTGCGGATATCTTGGGCTGCTCAGCTCTTCCATTTGAATATGCATGTATGTACTGTACGCGCTTCTCGATTTGCACAAAGGTACGCGTGCATGTTTGCAGATCTAGATGGATGCTAATGCAAAGACGGGACCCCTTTGCATTGGCAGCCAATACTGTACAGTACAGTACGTGCACAGCAGCAGCCTCAGTTGCTCGTATCCAGCAGCGGGCTGTGCCACTTCGGGCCTGTGGCGACATGAAGCCGGCTGTACAGTATGGCGTGGTGGGGCATTCCGTTCCAGCCAGCATGCATCACCTGCATTGAAATAAAAGAATCGTGGACCGGTCACTGCATCCGTCTCGGGCAAAGAAGCACAACTCATGACATGTGTTGAGAAAACGGTGCGCAGGCAGACCGAATTCGGTCAATCGATGACGGGAGGACGAGCATCATCAAGGAATACTCGACACGTTCCATCCATGGCGGATCCGCCGGTGGCGCACATGTGATTTTCCCCCAGCTAGGTAGGCCTGGGTTGTTGCTTCCGTACCTATCTGAATCCTCGACAGATACGATCTACCGGTAGCATCTGGTTCTACCTCGGCCCACGTATTTCGTATAGGGTCCAAGACAAGGTGGATAGAGAGCCGATTCTCGCCCTGGTGGAGCTGTCAATCCATCAGGCGCCTGATTTCGCTTAGGGGCCGCTACGGCTATAATTAGACAAGACGTTGCGGAGTTGAGAAGGTTGCCGAATTACGGGGTATGCGAAGTCGATCGGATCTCGTGTCGAGGCAGCCCGGCCCTGGCCAGGTTGTGGTTCACCAAAGATCTGACAGTGAGCAGCAGACGTTTGTTCTGTATGTCCTGCCGTTTCGCCGAAGCAGAAGTGGCATGCCGAGATGTCAATATGGGTTTCTATGCCGTCCGGATAAGTGGAGTCGTGTGATTTGCTTAGTAGATGCTCGCTCAGAATGTCCTGAATGAGTTGACCGGCTGCCATCACAAGAACCAAAGAAGAAAATTCGAACGGCGGACGGGTAACGCAGGGCGGCCCCACCCCATCCGTCGTGGGTGTCAGGGCCGGCCAATGCAAGCCGGCTTCCACGAGGTGTCAACGAGGAGCACACCTGAGAATTGACGTCGCTGGCGCGCAGGGAGAACGGGTCGAGTCCAAACCCGCAGTAGTCGAAGACCTGGACCAGGCACAGAAGAAAGGAAGTTTCCAAAAAAGCCATTGTGCCAGTTCGTGGATCAAGATGCCGCAGATGATAAATAATTCTCGTAGCGAAGAGCTACCTAGGTTGGCCGTCAATGATTGAGCAGCCGCCACGGAGCTTCTTGCCTCGCAAGACAGTTGATGCAACGTCGCTGCGTCCTGAGTGCCCGCAGGTGCACTACAGGTACCTCTGTACTGTACGTATCTACCTGGTATGTAGGTAAGGTACCTATGTGGTGTAGCATGGCCAGGAGTTTTGGGCCGCGGCCTGGCATTGTCTCAAGTCATCACCTCATGGACAAATCGAGCTTGGAGGAATCGTCCGCGGTGCATTCCTGGCAGAGCCAATGCGAGCAGCAGCCCTATTTATCAGCGACGAATTTGGGCGGCTGTGCCTTCATTGCAAGCGAGAGCCATTATTACTGTGCCTATGGGGACGTTGGCAGCGCATCGAGGAACAACCTTCGAAGGGAGGCGAGGCGAGCAAGGCCGTGCGCAGGCACACCCCCCCCCCCCCCCCCCCCCCCCGATTACACGGCGAGTACTTCCTCCATCTCGATGCGCCAACCGATGAATTCCGACTGTTGTTGGTTCGCGGTTGTCTGTCGATTAAATTTGGTGATGAAAAGCGTTCGCTGTTTCTGTACAGGCACGCCGACACTGCACTGTGCCCGTGAACACAGCTTTACAGATTCTCCGTCATCTCGGTCAATGGGACTCGCAGAACGGCACAGAGCACATGCCGGCAAGACTTGCCTTTCTTTACCCTCCAGGTTGGTTGAACTGAAGAGACAGCCGTCGTCTCGACTCCAGATGAAAGACATTTGATCCGTATTATTTTCTTCTGCACGCACTAGACACACACACACGCGTGTGCGCACGCTGGGCACGCACAAACACCCAAGACAAGGGGACGCGTGAGCCTCTTTTCCATCGGCCCGCGCTGCCACACGACTCGACCACATTACTTGTACAGTACCGTACTGCACTGCTGTGCACTCCACACCTCCAATGCTGCCATTCCCGCCAGCGCACCCTCGCATCCCCCATCCGTCCTCGAGCTTGGGCGAGCAGCTAGCAGCGGCACAAGGCCCGCGCGGTAGCCTTTGTGCAGGGGTCCGGCATGCGCAGACAATCGGCCCCACCGCACCTGGCCCGGTACGAGGCAGAGGCACCAGGATGTACCTACCTTAGGTACCTACTGTACTTCCAGTACGGAATACTTGCGGAGAAGACCCCTGCGCGGTCTTGCAGGGGCTGGAGGCACGACGCTTTTTCTGCATGCACAATACTATAGAGGCTGCGCTCTCGCCCCTCTGCCGCACCGTACTCGGGCCCAGCTCTTCGTGCAAGGGGTCCCAGAGGCAAACAAGCCGTCCCCTTTCTCCCAGTCAGTCGCCCACGACCGGAGCCCCGAAAGTCGTAACTATTCGACTCCCACTGTCAGAGTAGAGCCGTCTTTTGGTTGCAAAGGCTCGGATCCGCGCCAGTCCTCTTTGGCCTTTTTCCTTTCCACACTCGCTTCCGGGGCCTGGTTAACAATCGTCACAAGAGACTCCTTCTTTGCAGTCTCTGCCTCTCGACCGCGGACTCGAGGTCCTGACCCGCGCTGAGCACCCCTCGTCGAGCAGTCTGTCGCCTCCCTCACCTCTAAGTCCCTCTCTTCGTCAAGAGCCTCCGATTCCGCCGCTTGTCTTGATAGCTCCGATAGGCGGTGCTGGCCGTTCTCCAAACGGCCCCGTTGCGTCGGAATCGTGCCCAGCATGGCCGCGACTCTCCCTCCGCTTGGAGCGGGCAACGGAGGGGCTCATACGCAGCATTCGCTACCTTCGCTACCGGCCCATTTACAGTCCGACACTCACATCACCGGGCACTTGGCAAGTCGCTTTCACGTGTCTCATCCCACGGCTCGTCTCTCTTCCCATGCCCTCATCAGCTTAAACACCTATACCTCCTCCACCAAAGGGCCAGATGGCGGCAAAGCCGGCAGCGCCATGGCCGGCGCCGAGGACATGGCCGACCGCGCCTGGCTGAGGCTCGGTCACCGGTCCGAAAGCCAAGCCATTGTCTTCCTGTGAGTTCTCTTCACCCCCTCTCCTTACTCTCGGTCTTGACGCTCGTCTGACATGTCTACCAAGGGGTGAATCTGGCTCGGGCAAGTCGACTGTCCGGAACCATCTCCTCTCAGCCTTACTCGATAAGTCCTCGACGCCCTTGTCGACGAAACTCTCTCTGGCAGCATACGTCTTCGACACACTCACCACGACCAAAACTGCCACTACCCCAACCGCCTCCAAGTCCGGTCTGTTTTACGAGCTGCAGTACGACACGTCCAGCACTACTCATCCCATTCTCATTGGCGGCAAAGTGCTTGACCACAGACTCGAGAGAAGTCGCATCACCGATGTGCCGACCGGCGAGCGCAACTTTCACATTCTTTACTACCTGCTGGCCGGCACGAGCGAGGCTGAAAAGACCCATCTTGGTCTAGATGGCGCGAAACGGTGGAAATTTCTCGGTCACCCCACCCAGCTTAAAGTCGGCATCAACGATGCTGAAGGCTTTCAGCTTTTCAAAAGCGCCTTGAGGAAGCTCGAGTTTCCAAGAGCTGAAATCGCCGAGATATGTCAGGTTCTCGCCACGATCCTGCACATGGGTCAACTAGAGTTCGAGTCGACGAGCAACACCAGCGCAACAGGCGACGAAAGTGGCGGCTTTTCCCACGATGGTGGCGTCACGTCTACGACGGTCAAGAACAAGGACGTCCTTGGCATCATTGCGGCCTTCCTTGGCGTCAGCACCGGGGACCTACAAAATACGCTGGGTTACAAAACAAAAATGATTTCCAAGGAGCGCGTGACTGTTATGCTTGATCCGAACGGTGCTCGCGCTCACGCCAATGAGCTTGCTCGGACCTTGTACGCTCTTTTGGTCGCATGGATCATGGAGAATGCCAACCAAAGAATCTGCGCACCGGAAGAGAGTATCGCCAACACCATCTCCTTGGTCGACTTCCCGGGCTTTGCTCAGCAGTCGTCCACCAGGTCTGCCCTCGACCAGCTCCTCAACAACGCCGCGACCGAAGCCATCTACAACATGACGCTCCACAACTTCTTCGACCGCAAGGCAGAAATGCTCGAATCCGAAGAAGTCAGCGTGGCACCCACCAGTTATTTCGACAACTCTGATGCTGTCAAGGGTTTACTCAAATCCGGTAACGGCTTGCTAAGTATTCTTGATGACCAGACTCGCCGGAACAAATCGGATATTCAGCTCCTCGAAAGCTTGCGAAAGCGATTCGAGGGTAAGAACCCAGCCATTGAAGTTAGCGCGGCCACGGCAAAGCTGCCTGGAAGCAATTTCCTGACGGAGAACTTGGCTGCTTCCTTCACGGTCAAGCACTTTGCCGGCGAGGTCGACTATCCGGTCAAAGGACTCATTGAGGAAAACGGAGAAATCATCTCGGTTGACTTGTTGAACATGTTTAAATCGACAAAGAGTGACTTCATTGCCAAGCTCTTTGGGCAGGACGTTCTCAAGACGATTGTTCATCCCCACGAGAAGACAGCAGTTATGCAGGCCACAATCAGCTCGAAGCCCATGCGTGCTCCTAGCGTCATGTCTCGCCAAGGCGGTCGTCTTCGCGGTGCGATGGCTGCGCGACGGCACGTGGACACGATGGAGACGGTTGATCAAGGCGGTGATTCCAACAGGAGCGCCAAGAACGGCGGCAAAGGTTCGACCGAGCAGGGGGCGTCTGGTCAATTTCTCGCCTCTTTGGACAACATCCAAAAGGCTGTCACGGACCCCGGCACCAACGCCTACTTCGTCTTCTGTCTCAAGCCCAATGACCGTCGCATAGCCAACCAATTCGACAGCAAATGTGTGCGCACACAGGTCCAAACCTTTGGCATAGCCGAGATCAGTCAGAGGTTACGATCGGCCGACTTCAGTCTTTTCTTGCCCTTTGGCGAATTCCTTGGCATGGCCGATGCTGAAACGATTCTGGTTGGCAGTGAGCGAGAGCGCGTCGAGATGGTCATTGACGAGAAGCGGTGGCCAAGCAACGAGGTTCAAGTTGGCTCGACTGGCGTCTTTCTAAGCGAAAGGTGCTGGATGGAGGTAGCCCGTCTCTCCGAGAGGGTATCCACCCACGGACGCTATGGTCTTGGTCCGGACGGTGATGGCGGCGAAGGGCTTGCGCCCGGCGAGCACCACGCCTTCACCGCTTCCAAGGAGCAGCTCCTATCTGCTGGCACCACTCCGCTCATGTACGGAGAAAAGGGCAAGGCAGGTTACTTCACGGGCTCAGACGACACCCGGTCCGAAGCTGGTGTTTCCGCAATCGGCAACGGCGACATGTTCAAGAACCTCGACACTCGAGAGCAAATGGCAGAACGAGGCAACGAGAAGTCCCTCGAAGAGGTTGAAGAGTACAAGGACAGCTCGAGCCGTAAACGCTGGGTCTTTACCGTCTACTTCCTCACTTGGTTCGTTCCCGACTTCCTCATTCGCTGGCTCGGACGCATGCCTCGCAAGGACGTCCGAATGGCCTGGAGGGAGAAACTCGCCATCAACATGCTCATTTGGCTGCTTTGTCTCGTGGCCGCCTTCTTCATCGTCGTGTTCCCGGCGCTCATCTGTCCCAAGCAGAACGTCTTCAGCGCCCAAGAACTGTCCGCGTACAACGGCAAGACGGGTAGCAAGGGCGCCTACGTTTCTATCCGCGGTTATGTCATCGATCTTGGAGCTTACGTGCCTTCTCATTACCCCAACTACATCGGTAGCAATACTCTCTTGAAGTACGCTGGCCAAGACGTAAGCTCTTTGTTTCCGGTCCAAGTTTCGGCCTTGTGTCAGGGAACCGGCGATTCGATCGATCCGGCTGTAACGTTGGATTACAAGAATACCAACCTCACCGGCTCCCCCACTGTCATCAGCCTCCAGGACACGAATTGGAAGTATCACGACTTTCGTTACTTCACCAACGATTACAGACCGGACTGGTACATTGAGCAGCTGCTGACACTTCGTGGCATCTGGGGTAAAGGCAACATCGGGTATTCTCCTGACTACGTCCAGAAGCTGTCAGAAAAACAGCAAAAGATTGCAATCATCGGCTCGAGAGTGTACGACCTTACAACTTACATCAGCGGTGGACGACCTCTGCGTACTCCCGCCGGCGTAAAGCCGCCGAATAACGCTAATCTCGCCAACTTCATGGACCCCACGGTCGTTGATTTATTTCAGACGCTGTCCGGAAAGGATCTGTCAAAGCAGTGGGAGGCACTGCCCATCAACACAGCCATGAAGAATAAGATGATGAAGTGTCTCGACAATCTCTTCTACGTCGGCGATGTTGATACCAGAAGATCCACCCGCTGCCAGTTTGCCGAGTATTTGGTATTGGCGGTATCGATCCTCCTGGCCTCGGTGATTGCATTCAAATTCTTTGCGGCGCTGCAGTTTGGTGGCAAGAACCTTCCAGAGAACCTGGATAAATTCGTCATGTGCCAGATCCCGGCTTACACGGAAGATGAGGAGTCGTTGCGCCGAGCCATAGACTCGGCCGCCAGGATGCGCTACGACGATAAGCGTAAACTTTTGGTCATTATCTGCGACGGCATGATTATCGGCCAAGGTAACGATAGACCAACTCCCCGCATCGTCCTGGACATTCTCGGCGTCTCCGAGACCGTGGATCCGGAACCGTTGAGCTTCGAGTCACTCGGCGAAGGTCAGAAACAGCACAACATGGGCAAGGTCTACTCTGGTCTGTATGAGGTTCAAGGTCATATCGTGCCCTTCCTGGTCGTCGTCAAGGTCGGAAAGCCGTCCGAGGTTGCCCGTCCCGGCAATCGTGGCAAGCGAGACTCCCAGATGGTCATCATGCGCTTCCTCAACCGCGTTCACTACAACCTGGCCATGAGCCCGCTGGAGCTGGAAATGTATCATCAAATCCGCAACATCATTGGCGTTAACCCAACCTTTTACGAGTTCATGTTCCAGATTGATGCCGATACAGTCGTCGCGCCCGACTCCGCCACCCGAATGGTATCAGCTTTCCTTGACGATACTCGGCTCATTGCCGTCTGCGGAGAGACGGCCCTTACCAACGCCAAGTCTTCCTTCATCACCATGATTCAGGTTTACGAGTACTACATTTCCCACAACCTGGTCAAGGCATTTGAAAGCTTGTTTGGATCCGTCACCTGTTTGCCTGGCTGCTTTTCCATGTACAGAATCCGCGCTGCTGAAACCGGAAAGCCACTATTCGTCAGTCGCGAGGTTGTCGAGGCTTACTCGACGATTCGTGTTGACACCTTGCACATGAAGAATCTCTTGCATCTCGGTGAGGATCGTTATCTTACCACGCTTTTGCTTAAGTTCCACAACAAGTACAAGACGAAGTACATCTTTACAGCTCACGCCTGGACTATCGCGCCCGACTCCTGGCAAGTTTTCCTCTCGCAACGTCGTCGTTGGATCAACTCGACTGTCCACAACCTCATTGAACTTATCCCCATGAACCAGCTCTGCGGCTTCTGCTGCTTCAGTATGCGTTTCATCGTCTTCGTCGACTTGCTCAGCACCGTTGTTCAGCCCGTCACAATTGCCTACATTGTTTATTTGATTGTGTTGGTCTCTACCAAGGCAACCGTCGTCCCGATCACTGCTTTTGTGCTTCTCGGCGCCATTTACGGTCTGCAAGCCATCATTTTCATTCTTCGCCGCAAGTGGGAGATGGTGGGATGGATGATTCTGTATATCCTGGCTGTTCCCGTCTTTAGTTTTGGTCTGCCCTTGTACGCTTTCTGGCACATGGACGACTTCAACTGGGGTAACACGCGTGTCGTTGCCGGCGAGAAGGGCAAGAAGGTTGTCATTTCAGACGAAGGCAAATTCGACCCCAGCTCGATTCCGCGCAAGAAGTGGGAAGAGTATCAGGCCGAGCTCTGGGAGACTCAGACGTCTCGCGAGGATACCAGGTCCGAAGTGTCTGGCTTCAGCTACGGGACCAAGGCTCAGGCACTCGTCTCCGAGTACGCTTTCCCGAGCCGTCCCGGCTCGACAACCGGCTTCGCGACGCATCCTTCCATGCCTCATCTCCCATACGATTCGCACAACGCGTCGCGAATGTCGCTTGCCCCCTCCGAAATGGGTGGCAATCGCATGAGCCACTTTGGCGGATCGCAGTTCTTCAGCCCAGAAGACATGGTTGGCCTACCGAGTGACGATGCCCTCTTGGCAGAGATTCGTGAGATTCTGCGGACAGCAGATCTCATGACTGTCACCAAGAAAGGAGTCAAGCAAGAGTTGGAACGTCGCTTTGATGTTCCCCTAGACGCCAAGCGTGCCTATATCAACAGTGGTATGTCCAAGCTTCCCATCACGTGGATTTAGCATGTGTACTGACCTTTACTCCACAGCAACCGAGGCCATTCTCTCTGGTCAACTATGATGATTTGTTGTGGTTTCAAAAAGCATGACATATTTTAATATCTGGGATGCGCATTTTCGACTCGTTCTTTTCTTGGGAAGCAGGCGAAAGACTTGGCATGGATGTCCCCGATGTGGACTTTTTTGTGTCATGGGCCCTTGATGATTATCTGGGCGACTCACATAACATTGCATAATAACTTTTTGAGCGCATAGCCGCCGGCGGTGGAATATTTTGGTAAAAGCCCCGGGGCTACGCAGATTTGGAAAGACGGCCACTGAAGTAGGCTTGGTGACGCCCGACTTTTTTTTTTGCTGGGCGGCGGCGGTGTTTGGATTGACATTGGGAATGTACGAGAATGAGGACACGCTGACTTTTTCTGATGGGTTTGCCAGTTTCAAACGAGGCAGATCAAAATCATTGCATGCCGTGTCACTGCGCTGTGTTTGTGCGATGTCCGGGGACAAGACATGGAATTTACTGGTCGTATCACTCATTATACAAAATATCTACTTTTCCCCAATGGCCACTGTACATGCTAGATTCCGTCGTCGCATACCGTTTCGAAAGAAACCCTTTTTCGTAAAAGCCTCATCGGACAGGCGCGGCTGGTTGGGCCATGGCTCTGTCGACGAGCTTGCCGGCGCCCTGGCTGCTCCACGCAGCGACGCGGTGCCGGTCGCACGTCTCCCAGACGCGCCTCATCAGCCCGCGGCACAGCGCGGCGTTGTCGGCCGTCTCGCCGACGGCGCGCTGGGCGTCGAGCCAGCCGAGGACGCCGAAACGCGTGACGAGAGTGGTGCTGCCGGCCTCGACGCAGGTGGCGCGGTAGACGATCCTGAGGACCCTTGTGCGCAGGCCGGTTCTCAGGTAGGGGTTGCTGCAGAGGGCAAAGATCTTCTCGAGCCACTTCTTCTTATGGAAGACGCCGAGGTCGAGGGGCGTCCGCAGGCTGTCGAGCAGGTAGTCGAGGAGCCAGCCGAGCTCCGAGTAGTACCGGTCGTCCTCGGACGGCTCCCCGTGGAGGACGTCGTGCGCCAGGGGCAGCTTCTCGAGGGACCAGACGGGACTGCGGGTGAGAAAGGAGTTGAGCTTGGGGTATAGTGGATGCAGGGGATTCCGCAGAACCTCGAGACCGTGGATGGTGAAGGCCACAAAGGCGGACGGGACAGGGCCCTTTTCGACTTGCGCTTTGGACGACTCGGCAAGCTCGCAGAGGAGAAGCCAGACTTGCATCTTTTCTTCGTGCGATGACTCCTTGATCCGGGCAGCCATCTTGAGAATGCTCGTCAGGGCCTCCTTGCGTATGTTGATGTGCTCCGACAATAAAAGGCGGCTCATGGTGACTATCCAGCCGTCGTCTATCAAGTCTTCAGCATTCTTGGTGGTCCACTTGGTCAAGGCCGACGTGTCGGCACAGTCGAGTAAGGGGACCTGCAGCATTTCTTGCAGGTTCGCATCGCTCAGGACTGAATCCTCTCCGTCTGTGGTGTGATTTTCCACCGTTTTCTTCTCGCCGACCGGCTCTACAGCTTTCACCACCTCGACATCGCCGGCTTCTCCCAGCGAGGTCAATTTGGCCTTTGCCGTCGTGAAGTGGCTGGCGGCGTCTGCATGTATCGCCACGAGTAAAGCGGCATCATCTCCGCAAACGCGGCACGCAGTGAGATATAATGACAAAAAGCGTGCCAATGAACGTACTGCAACCTTGTCGCCCGAATTCGTGGCATACGGTAGTTGCTCCACCAAGGTGAGCGAGAGCAGTGAAGCACGATCCGTTGTGGAGGCCGGACCTCCAGCATGCTCGAGTCGAGACTCAAGCTGCTCGAGATACTTGATGGGAGAAGCTGCACATCGGCCGATGCAGTTATCCAAGAAGCTCCAGACGCTTTCCATGGCTGCCTTGCCAACCTGGCCAATGACGCAGCGTAATGCTGCGAGTAACGGCCTCAAACCCGACGCGCGAGACACCAGTTGATTCTCGACAGCAACATCGGCCAGCACTTGTCTAAGATGGCTGAAGGGCGTGGTGGTATCAGCACCGCAAAGAAGATGCAGCAGCGCGCAGAAAGGCGAGAGCGACGTCTCATCGGCCAGCTCAATCTTGGAGAACCATCTCATTCCAGGGGAGTAACTGGCCATGGACACGAGGTTTTCCAGCTCCATAGTGTGCAGAGCCCTGGCGCCAGGTTCGTCTTCTTGGTGCAAACCCCGAAGGACGCTCGCGAAGAGAGGAGATACATCGAAGTTGGCAGCCAAGGCCACCTGAGGTATTATCTCGTAGTAAAGCTGTAACAGTTTACTTGCAAGTGTCCTGTGCAGTGAGTTCTCGGCCGGGATACTCTTGTAACATCTGACAATTTCCTTCATATCGGGTATTCGTTGGCAAAAGGCGTCAATCACCCGCCGAGAGGCTCCTGACCATTTCAAGCTCTGGCCCCGGACGGAGGTGCCGCCGAGCATTTTCAAAGCTATCGCTAGCTTCTCAAGAGCTGCAATGAGGATCCTGGTGGCAAAGAAAGAGGTAAGGTGAGATTTCAGGGACAGGCACCGAACAAGCACCTTTTGGTTGATTGCGGGGGGCATAATGTTGTCCAATAAAATGGACGTTGGGGGTGGCGCATCGGCGAACCGAACTGCATCTCCAAAGGAGGCGGGGAGCGGGATGTTGATGGTGTTGAAGAGGAAAGCTGCGTAGCCGATCCACGTCATGGAAAGCTTGGGCTCAAATGTAAAGGATCGGTTGTGATAAAAGTAGTTTGATATTAGCTCGGGTGCGGCTTTGAAGATGGCCACCAAGAGCTCGCTATGTTTCAAGCTTGACCAGGGACGAAGCTTCTCAGCAAATTCGGCGAGCACAAAATTGTAAACGGGAACCTCCTGGTCAGACTGGCTGCTGGCGTTGTTGCTCCGTCGACTTGACGAATAGGTCGCGCTCTCACCGCCGGGTTCTTTTGGGTAAAGCCCCTTGTAAGGATATAGGACGCCCGCGCTCGGGCTGGTGCATAGGTATTTGAGAAATTCATGAGCTGTCTCGCTGACAGCTGCCTTTTCTTCCGGATTCCCACACGGGCCGGCGTGGTTGTGCAAAGCCAAGAATCTCAACAGAGTCTTTGTGTTGAAACTACGAGATTTGACTTCTCGGGGTATCTTGGCGTCCATCAGAACATGATTTTTGAGCGCATCCAGTATCTCGAGGACCAGGTACGCGGGGTCCGTCTTGATTGAGTAGGTGAGGTGGGAAAATAGCTCCCGCTGCGAGAGAAGTTCCCTGCGCCCTTCAGGATGCAGATACTTCAGACAGCTCAGGAAGAACCGGACTGCATTTGTCCTGACGGAAGCCTTGCGAGAGTCTTCCTGACCTTCTCCCAGGGTTGTGAGTTCCAAGTTGCGCGATAGGGACGTGAAGGTGTGAGCTCTGGCGCGAACAATCTGCTTGGCGTAAACGCCCCCGTCCAAGCATACGGCCTCTCGAAGGAGACGCAAAGTGGGCGAGATGATGAACCCTTTTCCTTTCTCTGCAGCCAAATTCCGAGTCAAGGATTTGAGTTGCCGCTCTTGAAGCAGTGTACGACAAATGCCCAGACCGTGAGGCACGAGCTGGAGCGAGCCGGAAACTGCACGCAGCAGTAGGGCTAGAACGACGGCGACAGAGGACAAGACGCCATCGTCATTGACTTGCGCAGCAAAGGACCAAGTGTCCATGATGTCTGGCAGAAAGACGGCGTTGTCTGTGGAGTCCCTTGGTTTGACCGCCTCCAGATATCGCTGCAGAATCTCGAGCTTGGCCTTGCGATCGCCGTCGTCCGCGAGGGCATCGTCGAGGAGCATCTTGAAGGATTGAAGGCCTAGCGCACCACGGCGCGTCAGCCAAATCGAGTGTCGCTGATTATCGACAAAGGAATAATGTATGCTTACCATGTCGCGCCTGTCGCAAGTCTTGCGTGAAGGCCATCAGTTCTCGCAAGTGATCGCTGGACGTGACATCTTCTCCGGGCGGTGCATCGTGCACCGTCTTTTGCCGCTTACGAAAGGCAGCCGCGCCATCGAGGCCGTTGGAGGTCCTTTTACCCATCGCGGGTGACGCTCACCGCAGGAAAACGGCCGTGCAGAAGACCAGCGATTTTGCTCGCCTTGAAAGTCAACAATTCGTAGCCTCCTCCTTGCGGACCCTGGGAGCCGCTTGATGATCTGAGACGGAGTTTCTGGAAATTCCCAATTCTGCCGCTCTTTACCGCCATCCCGCCTGCTCAAACGGGTCTAGCCTGTATGCGGGGCCTGCAGCCCAGGAGTAAAGGTACGTAGGCCTACTGCTACCCAGATCGGCTTACAAAGATGGCCTGCCTGCCTGCCTGCCTGCCTGCCTGCATCCTCTTCCCCCCCAGAATTCTCGAGACCTTCTCTGGATAGACAGTCGTCCACGAGGTGAGACAGACATGAGGCCCATGGGTAAACCTCTGGACCTCGTTGGCCGCCGGATCAGGCGGAGGCACTGGACCGCAGCAATGCTTCCGACCACCACGACGCCATCATGTGGCCCCCGTCAAGCAGCCGTGGGCAATGCCCAAATGGCCCGATGGCCGCGCGACGTTGCAATGTGCGGAGCATTATCCTGAGCCCTGGGGCGACGAGGATGGGATGGGAGGCGAGAAAGTCGGGACACCCTCAAGGAGAGCGGCTCACCACTGGTGTCTCGGCGCCGCCGCCCTGAACCACGACATCCATCCAGCAGCCAGCCAGCCAAGATGTCGGGCAGAGGGCGACACGGGCGGAGAGGGGGCTGCGGCTCGAGTTTCGCATTTACGCATGTGCCAGCCAGGCGTGGAATGTGTATCCTGCCAAGTGGTAGGTTCACGACGAGATTGGCGACGGCCAGACGAGCTCTCGAGTCTTCGAGTACCGACAGGGGGCCCGCCAAAACGTGCCAGAGCCGTCGTGGATGCAACGTCCAATGCCGGCGAACCACGCGACCTCTTTGGGAACCATCCGTGGCAACTTACTGCCAAGCTTGCTCAGATGAGCAGGCGAGGAGCGACGATGCACGACATCGACTCGCTGTCCGTGTCCAGGGGTGGCCGCCGTGGGGCCTGGCATTCGGGGGCTGGGGTGTGGCACCACCCGGACTCCGTGCTCTAGGCGCCCACTGGGCCGTCTTGATGAAAGTCTCGGCCTATCATGGCGACCCGTCACGCACAGTCGTCATGAACCGCACTGCTCAGCTGCTGCCACCTGAAGCGTCGAGTCCTTTGTTCATTTTGGGTTACAGCGAACCTACCACAATGGGTCAAGTGAGCCTACAGGACACGGCCTTTCACGGAGCCCATGTAATTGCTCGCTCCCCCGGCTCCCTTTACAATTTCTCTTCTCCTGCTTCATCCTCTTTGGCGGATCGCTGGTCGTTCGCTGAGTTTATATCGTCATTCGCTTGTTTGCCCTTGTCGTCGCCGCTCGGCATGAGGCCGAATCTACTTTTCAGGCATGAAGGACCGGAACAGCACTCCAGCTGAAGGCTCTGCCTCGTGGCTATCATCGTTCACTTCTTCCAAACTACCCTTTGCTGCTCGTCTCAGCAAGGACCGACGCAGTATCTGTACGTCCCATCTAAACCCTTCTTCATACCAATGACCTCGCTGACGGCCAAAGTCCATGGGAACCGACCTTCTCCAATGATTCAACCGGACGCTTATCCGCCTACGCCTTTAATGATGCCCGATCGAGAGCCTCAAGCGCCCAGTCGAGCAGACGGAGAGGCCAAGGAAGTCCGCCGACTACGCCGACTAACTTTTTCTGCAAGAAAGAGGCAGACTTCAGACGCAGCATCGCGCCGGCCGCTGATTTCTGCGCCCACCGACTTTCGCCATGTGGCTTCCGGCCTTCAGCAGCCCGTCGTTCGACAACCTACACTCCGTCAACATGCCCGCCAACCTTCACTCCATCAAGACATCTCCCCGGTACCTCCGCCGCCTCAAATTACCCATCGCCTTGGGAACGAGCATCCCGTAAAGTCGAGGCATCGCTCCCCAGCGTCTTTGGCGCGTTTCGCCTCCGATGACACTGTGAACTCATCTCACGCGCATTCGTCGAGCCAGTCCTCCAATAATGAGAAGAACCGACCACTTCATCAGGGCAATCAATCATTTGCATCATTTCATATCCCGCGCCGTCAGCCGGTAGAAGCACCGCCGCCTACTATTACAACACCGTCGCCTCCCATTCCTACCATTCCTACCATTGACGCGGAAGAGCCGCCCCCCTCCATTCCACCGAAAGCCGAGACCCGGGCGCGTCCTCGAACTGCGCCAGCACTAGATGCCCTGAAAGAGCGTGTTGCAGAGGCCATGATTGAAGCGGAAATGCTGCAGCGCCGGATCGACGAAATTGCTGAGCGACAGAGTCTCTACTGCAATAGCCGGCCGTCAACGTCCCACTCGATGGCGCGCACACTGCCCGGTAAGTCGGTCAAGCCTAACGGTCATGGCTCATGCTCATTTCCTCGCGCAGATTCTCCTTTCTATGGCTTAGAACCGATGCCGTCGATCCCTGCCCTGCCACCAATGGCACCGTCGTTCGCAGATCGGCTCAAATTCGAATCACAGCGGCCACGAGAGGTCGTCATTAGGTCCTTATCACCGGGCGCGAGCGAGCCAGTCAGCCCGGATGATGCCTGTGGGATCTCACCGTCACCGGGGAGGCTGCCGCAAGACGGATTGCGTATGGCGCCTCCGCTGCCGTTCACCTCAAGACCGCCTCTGCGCAAGAAGAAGTCGTTTACCCAAGCGTCAAGACGAGATTTTTCCATTTGCGACGGCAGCAATGGACGCAACGGCACCAAAGATGCTACTTATGCGTCCGAACCTGGCCACACTGGTGGCTGGGTTCCGGAGCGAACGGCGGGCATGGTGGCTCGCAAACAGCCAAGCTACGACTCTTTTGATTCGGTGTCGGTTTCGACATGGTCAGACGGTGAGGAGAGATTTGCCGACGACGTATCGGCAGTTACACCGGAGCAGTTCTCACCGATGGAGCGAAGCGCTACATTCGGCAAACATGAGATGCAGCGATGCGGACCCAGTGTGGGTCTTGCGGTGTGATGGACAAAGCGGAGATGTGGCGGTCTGAGAGGGCGTCTGGACGTCCTTGGTTGTCCGAGTCGCGTGGCTCGGTCCACGAACCACACGGACAAGTACGGTGGGCGTTTTATTGAGCGAACGGGTGATTTAGGCTGCGGCCGGAAGAGTACCGGAGGGGCAAAATGACGAGGTAACCAGATACCACACGCAATTCGTGTTTTGTGCGTCTCGTCGCGGATCGAGTGGATGGCCGTCGGTTGGATCACGGAAGTGCCCCGAGACGAAAAGTTGAGGTGAATGAAAGGGCCTCTGAGGAGCTGCATAGAGCTGCGGGCCTGGACAAAGGCGGTGCAACGAGACACGAAGGGGGCGGCGGTGACGGGTCCTCTGGTCTGCGCTGGCGCGTGGCCGCACGGATACTAGCAGAATCTGGCAAGTGGCCATCTGCCGGCGGCGCCGTGGTGTTGAGACGGGTCGCCTGCGTTAACGAGATGGTGCGATGAATCTGGGTGAATCGGCAGCCCTAAAAGGTACATGCGCCCCGCCGAGATCGTGGGGAAACTCGGGTTCCTGAAACGCGCGCCAAGCTCCCGGTGCTATGGATCGTGCGGAGGGGACAAATGGGCTTGGATTGATGGGCCTCAGACGAGCCTCAGGGGACCAATGTACTTTCTACCAGTGGGCAGAACCCTCACTCTAAACGCAGGACGGTGAGTATTGAGATACGAAACATCTGATTTTCTGATTGGCTTGGGCGCCTCACTACCTTGGTGTCTGCGACCAGAGCCTTGAACTGGATACCTCGCGGCTGCAGAATCGCCCATGCTTCTCTCGAGGTTTGGGGTCCTCCCTGCGCCTTCTCGGGATTCGGGTTCGATGTTGGGCAACATAGCCGAGTGTGTCCCGACGTGATTCGTGCACCTCATGTCCCCAACCTTATTTCTTACATACACTCGTGACTGGTGCTTCCGCTCGTCACGACTCACCCACTCCCCTCACCCGGCTCGGCAAGCGGACGGCCATGACGGACTGCGATGTAACATTGCTCGGGCAGAAACCATTGTCGACGTTGATTTGTCGGTAGCAGTTGGTCTGTGCCAGCCGTGTTCGAGGACATTTTTCTTGCAATCAACCTGTCCGCCAGTCCGTTGAGGCTTTTGGCGTCCGTCACCGAGTCGCCGCCATGGAGACCATCTCCGACGTCTACAATCTCCTTCGGGATGCAGTCATGGGCCAACGGGGCTACGCGTACAGCGCCATCCCCATATCCGCTCGGCGGTCGGCGAGGAACGCCCGACGCCACGCCCAGGGCCTCGGCTCGCGGTTGCGGAGATTGCTCATGGTGCTTGCGGGAGCAGGCCTGCTTCTTACCGTCTTGGCACTGGCCGCCATATACAGGTATGTCTGGGTCGGGTGCGCCAGCGCCTGCAGTTCGTGGTTACGTGAGCTGGGGACGCCTCGTCACGACAAGCACTGACAGGTCGTCACTTCACCTAGCCGAGGGTCTGCGGACGAGGAGAGATGCGTCGACTCGGGACATTGCCCCGTCCCTTCACCGCGCACTTGGGGCCAATATTCGCCCTTCTTCTCGGTGCCCTCGGAAATTGTCGCTACCACACCAGCCGAGTGCCGTTTGACCTTTGGCCTCGTCCTATCTCGCCATGGCGCGCGATATCCCACGCTGGGAAAGGCCAAGGCGTATAGAGCTATGTTGGAACGTGTGCGGAGTCTCGTCAAGGACTACGGCAGCGGCTTCGAGTTCGTCGAGCACTTTGTCCTCGACGACGAGTCGGATAGGCTGACATCTTTTGGCGAGGCCCAAATGGTGGACTCGGGTGCCTCTTTTCTTCACCGATACCGAGATCTGGCCCTCGACAGGGACCCATTTATCCGAGCCTCTGGATCTGATCGTGTCGTCATGTCTTCGCACAACTTCACGCAGGGATTCTTCAAGGGCCAGGGCAAAAGCGCTTCTGATGCCATTGCACGCATTCTCGTCCTACCCGAGAAGACCAGATTCAACAACTCGCTTGAACACGGATCATGCCCGGCTTTTGAAGACGGGCCAGCGTCCGAGGTTGGCTGGGACAAGCAGGACGTTTGGAGACGACGATGGGCGACGCCCATCCAGCAGAGGCTGAATGAAAAGCTCCCAGGGGCCAACCTGACGCTCGAAGAGACCGTCTTCATGATGGACCTGTGCCCCTACAGTAGCGTCGTCACGGCCAACTCGACAGGGTCCGACTTCTGCCGCCTCTTCTCGCGGCACGAGTGGCATGGTTACGACTACTTGCAGTCATTGGGCAAGTGGTACGGCTACGGCAACGGCAACCCGCTCGGGTCTACGCAGGGAGTCGGATACGTCAACGAGCTGATTGCGAGGTTGACGGGCCAGGAGGTGCGGGACGGCACAACAACCAACTCGACGCTCGACTCGTCGCCCGAGACGTTCCCCCTAGACCGCAAGCTGTACGCCGACTTTACCCACGACAACACCATGACGACAGTGTACGCGGCGCTGGGACTGTACAACGAGACGCGAACCCTCCCCATCGGGCACCGGTTGCCGCCAATGTTGACGCACGGTTACTCGGCGGCGTGGACGGTGCCATTTGCGGGGCGCATGTACGTGGAGAAGATGCGGTGCGATGGGGATGAGGAGGAGCTGGTGAGGATTTTGGTCAACGACCGCGTAGTGCCGTTGCAGGGCTGCGAGGCCGATGAGCTGGGGCGATGCCGGCTGGGAGATTTTGTCGAGGGCCTGTCGTTTGCGAGGGCGGGCGGATCATGGGGCACTTGCTTTGCATGAGGGTGAAGTGCCATGATGTGGACTGGACCTCGATTGTGCTGCTTTCACCTAAAGCTCAGATGCATGATACGAGCCTCGGAAGGTGTATATTTATATTTGGGCCTGGGGATCCGACATGCACAGTCCCCAAACGAAGCCGCAGGGTATGCGTTAAAGACTGGCCATAATTCATGTCTGGAGGCGGCCTTTGTGCTCGGCTTCATCCTTGTAGAGGATGCAGTGAAGAGAACAGCTCAGCTCTCATGTGCCGTCAAACAAGTTGCATGGGAGTGAAGACTGGAGATGCCTGCTGGCTGAAGTCGCCTGCTGCGGTCTTCATGGTCCTTAGCGCCACTCGACGCACCCCCCGACGGGAGCTTTCAGTGCCCTGCGGCCCAACACGGTTGAGGCGGTGCACCCAATCAGTGGCAGGAACCCCCCCTGTAAGTCTAGCTGGGCTCCCGCTGCAACCCAAGCACGAGTCTCGGAGCTCAAGTCGTGCTTGTGCTTGTGCTTGTCTCGCCTTGTCTCGACTGGCCTTGTGCTGTAACTTGGTGCTCTGCCTTGCCCTACGTACCCAGATACGGACCACCTTTTGCTTGATCCCTCGCCTCAGACATCAACCAAACCGACGGCACCGCCCATCAGCAGTCAACAGACTCGACACTCAACACCCTGCGCGTGCTGAGCCATCGACCTCGCATCAATAACTGCAGGCCACGACCGATCGAGTGTACCCGACGACGCAAGAGGGGATCCGGGAAAGGGGGCCAACTTGATCCCAGGGCTCAACCTGGTTCTCAACAACCATCGCCGACCTTCTCCTGCCTGGCTGGATGCAGACATCCTTTGCTCACCGTCGCCGTCGCCGTCTCACGTCGCGCCGCTATCCTCAGCCTCGGTGGTAGAGGGCCAAAGCAAACGTCCACCGCAACCCGAGCATCCAAACCGGCTTCATCGCTCCTCTCACCAGCACTCTCTCCGCACGGAAATTGAGGCGGGCCACGTAGCACGCGCCTCTGCCGCCATGGTTTCCGCGTTGGGGGGCATCCTCATCGCTGCGCTTTCGCTGTCCGTCGCCGGGGCCATTGGCTGGATCGCCTTTTCCCATCTGCGTGCCCGCAAGCTCGGCGTAAGCAACCGGCCCCCGTCAGCCGTCGGCGTCTCAATCCTATACACGAGCTGACTGACTTCCCATTTCCCTAGCTGCCGGCCCCGACACTGTCGTCGTATATACCAGGGCGAAACACGGACGAGTCGTACGGCGCGCCGCGGCCCGCGAGCGGCGGCGTCGTGGGCTGGTTCAACGACCAGGTGCGCAAGGTCAAGAACCGCGGCAACCGCTCGGCGGCCGGCGCCTACGAGCAGACGCAGGGCGGGGCTGCACGCCCACGGGAACCCCTTTGACGACGACGCCGAGTCGAGCCTCCGCGGCGTCAGCCCCCGGCCCATTGACACGGCGGCGGCGCAGAAGCACACGCCCAAGGCTGAGCCCGATAGCGCCGGGAGCAGCACGACGGAGAGGAGGTCTGTCTTTCGCGAAAACGTATGACGAATGACCAAGACGAGGGGCGGCCCTGGGCCGAACGACCAAGGGCGGCTACGAATTAAGATGAATCTGGCTACTTGCTCGTCGTCGAGATGCGCACGACGCTGGCTCTGGGATTCGAGGCTTGGGGCAAATGGATGGGGGTCGGGGGACAACAAAAGTGCACATATACCCAAAGGGGCTAGCAGACTGGCGCGCGATCAAGTGATTTGTATTGCTTTGGAGCTTTGTTCATGTTTGATTCAGCGGTCAACGGCTCACGCAAGTATCCTGTATTCAATGCCGCAATGCCAAAGGTTTTGGCCTGTTTGCTTGAGACGAGCAAGATGAAGCTGTATGCGGGACGCTGCAATTGTGTAGGCAGTTTACTCCAACACGAGTCACAAGACCATTATTCGTCGCACACCCCCCAACCACTGACCCAATGCCTTTTGGGTTTTCAGAGTGAATACTCAAGCAATGGCGACTGTCAAAGCCGACGTCGGATTAGAGAGTGAGAGAAAAAAGGACCGAGTTGGGGCAGTGACGTCTTAAGCGGTACCTGCGCCCTGCCCCTCTTCCCCGCGGGAGCCCCACCAAAAATGACTGCACGTTGAGCCCAGAGAGATGCATTGCGATGCTCGGAGCCGGCTGATTGTGAGCTCTTTTCTCACCTCGGATATATTCTTTGGTTTGCACACTTCTTTTTGACCAGCAGAAGCCTGTCGTTGATCAAAAAGCACCAATCATCACCGGCCAGGTTCACATCTCACCCATCTCGAGTCCTCCTCCTCACGCCGCCATGGCCAGCCTCGATCTCCTGGCCGTCCACGATGAAATGGTGCGCATCGCCTACGAGGCCGGACGCATGATTCTGGCGGCCGACCCGGCCAGCATCGACACGGGCACCAAGCTCAACTGTACGTCGGCACCTGTCTCATCATCCGCCTCCTCCGTGGCTCCGGGGAGCGCCTCGCTGACGACCCGCGCCGCCCGCAAGCCGTCGACATCGTCACCGAGACGGACCAGGCCGTGGAGAAGATGGTCTCGGCCCGCCTGTGTGAGGCCTTCCCCTCGGTCGCCTTCATGGGCGAGGAGACGTACCAGCCCGGCGTGAGGCTGGGCCCCGAGCCGACGTTTGTCGTTGACCCGATTGACGGTATCTCCGACCCTTCGATGCTACCTTTTGCTGGCCGATGACCCGACGACCCGTCTGGCCGGCTGATGCGTGTTACTCGTGTGCTCATCTGGCGACTTTGAAAAGGCACGACAAACTTCATCCACTCGCTGCCCAGCGCCTGCGTCTCGCTCGGCCTGGCCATCGACCGGCGGCCCGCCGTCGGCGTCATCTACAACCCGTGGCAGGACCTGCTCTTCACTGCGGTCCAGGGCCGCGGCGCGCACATGACGCGCGGGCGGGGCTCGGCGCCGCTGCGGCTG